>RCAB01000850.1:0-15641 GCA_003640385.1 Setaria digitata
TTGTGAGAATTCTTTCTAGGAAGGCAGTTAAAAAGTTTCAAGTCAAAACTAGAATTTTCTTACTTCGAGACATGTAGGAGATATTTTATTCAATTTTGTATTCAGTTGTCGCCTATTTGGACTTTGGTATGCTGTAATATTATTATTCTTTATTAAAAAATTTTTAATAAAAAAAAAATTCAAAATTCCTATTTTGTATTTTTTGTTTGAATGATCACAACAGTTTTTCAAACATAAAAAGGAATTATGGTTTATTTATTTTGTTAATGCTTCTAATAAGAGATGAATTGCACCTTTTTATTTTTATGTGAAATATTTTTGATGCACGCACCTTTAATTTGATTGAGTTTTAATCAGTCTCGTTAATGTTTTTTAAAATGTAAAACTTAGGATGTGAATCCATTTCAATGCTGTTTTCTCTTATTGAATNATGTTTTTTAAAATGAAAACTTAGGATGTGAATCCATTTTAATGCTGTTTTCTCTTATTGAATCATCAGCAATCAATGTAGGTAACTACATGGCTTTTGGTTAAGTTATTAGGACCAATTTATTCTTATAATTATGTGACGTTTTTTATTGTCTGTACAGCATTTTTTTCTGGATAAGTGACATATTTTATTACCTTTTCTAGAATNGTTAATGTTTTTTAAAATGTAAAACTTAGGATGTGAATCCATTTCAATGCTGTTTTCTCTTATTGAATCATCAGCAATCAATGTTGGTAACTACATGGCTTTTGGTTAAGTTATTAGGACCAATTTATTCTTATAATTATGTGACGTTTTTTATTGTCTGTACAGCATTTTTTTCTGGATAAGTGACATATTTTATTACCTTTTCTAGAATATATAAGAAATTGTTTTAATAACTTGGAGCTTCAAGCTTCATGGCGATTAATTGATTTCATTTGAAGTCGAAAATTATCCTTTATTTAGCAATTTATTCTTTCATGATTTCGACTACGTGTCAGTTGCACCCTCATATTATTCAATGGGAATTTTAGTAGGAAATTTTATTATATTTTTGCTTCTTCTTGATTGATTAAGACGAAGTGTTTGGAATAAGAATCAGAACATTCAGACGTATCTGGGAAATCAGTCTACTTCGTCTTTTCTAAAACTTAAATCTTTAGTTCATTAATTTATTAACTTGCATAAATACAATAAATAACGCTGCAAGGAAATTTGACCATTGTAATAACCTAAATTGAACCTTTGTTTTTTTCAACCAGTTACTGGCAACTGCTGTCATTCAGTTATTCTTTGCATTCAGATAAAGGGAAAAATTTTATAGACCAGTTATTTGTGAAATGCAGATACTTGTCATTTTTATTATCATTTCTCATACAATTTATTGAAAGTAACCGTTTATTCGTGATGATCGAATAAATACTTGCAGCAGTAATTGCTGCTTTGATTTAAGTTCCGTGAAATCGATCTTCTCTGACCATAACGTGAAGCGTAGTTATCGCTCTCAAATAATATTTCATTGCTCTTGATGATAATAATTTATAATGGATAATAAAATTCATGAGAAAATCCTCAGTGCTACATGATGTATCACATGCACAAAACATCTTTTAAGAATCTCGAATATGTTTAATACCATGAAGGCATCCTTGTACGCCCAAAATAATAATTTATTCGTGATGATCGAATAAATACTTGCAGCACATTCACGGATCATAAAAAAATCTATCCGTGAAAAGAAGGTGCATTGAATTATTTCTTCAGACATGAAATTGTGCAGTAATAAATACTTATTTCATTTTTTTCCATCATAATTGCAGATTGGATATTATATTAGAAAATTAATTGTTGACCGGAAAATACTGGATGTTCTTTTGAAAAAGACAGAAAAAATTGTGACCCATAGCTTCGTAATTACAAATTTCGAAGATCGTTGTCGAAAGCCAAATGAAGCTTTATTGGTTAGCAAGAGGGCGAACTTCAGTTGAAATTAGTTTGTTTAGTGGCGCAATTTTCACTATTTTCGATCTTACTAATTTATATAATTTCACGATTAAATTTTTGATGCATTTACGAACTTGCTTAACAAATATTAAACTTACAGTAGGCAATACGGCATTATTGAAAATGACACAGCAATTGACAAAAATGTTGGCCGGAATTTCAGCTTTTTCGCCGACTAATTTGATTGCAATCAGCGGCAAAAAATAGAAACTGACAATTTCAATTTCTGTTGCTCCACAAATAAGTGCTGCTTGAATTAACATTGATTGTTCGTATTTAGTGGTTTCTTTTATTCTATCCTTCTGTTTTCCGGCAAGCATTTCTGCAGCTAATTAAATACGATTGTTAATTAGTTCAAAAGTTGAATGAAATGCAGGAAACTATTTAAACAACCTTGTAGTTTTCTGAAATTTTCTCGTATTATGTCCGATAAGATAAGGAAAGTTTACTTTAAAGAAAAAATAAACAATTTGCGTTATTGCGTTAAAGCATAAGAAAGTAAAGAAGTACCATTCACTACTCTTCCTTTCGCAATACTCTCTCGTTTGCGACGCAAATTGTAAAATATTAGAATATAAATAACAAACATCATTACAGGTACTGTAAGTGTCCATATATAGCGTATTCTGCAATGAAATGATAACTGATCAAAAGCCACTTTAGGTTAGTAATAATCTGATAAAAGTGATAAAAGCAATTAAAAGAGAAAGACATCTTTTATAGTGTTAAAATGATTGATAAGAACTCATCCAAAAAAAAAGAACTAACGAAAATTGATTTAACCTTTCATTACTACTTTTTTCACAAATTTCAGTTAATGTTTAATTTTACGGTAATAAAAGTTTAAGAGTAAAAGAGACGAACTTCAAAAAAATTGCTCCACTTTGCTTCGTTTTTTTTGAGCATTTCGCTGACCATTGCAAATTCGAAACATTAAAAGTTTTGTCACAGAAATAAATTTCCACAAACAATGCCACTGAAAAGTTATAAGTTTACTTTGAAGAGAAAATGATAAAAAGAATGCAAGTGTAAAATTTCGATGACAGCAATCAAGTCCTGCTATTCCCAGTGATTATCCAGTGATCTTTTTTTTATCAATTAATAAACTGAGCAAAAATTGATCTTAACATTGACATCAATCAATTCCTTTAGAAATTTTATTTCATCTGCTTTTCTTTTTTTTTTTTAAATTTTGCAGAGCGATATTTTTTTCTGCTTTCAGAACTAAAAGATATTTAAAAATTTACTAGAAAAAAAATGACTGAATCATACCAAAAGCCGTTAGCCACACAAAAATGATTAAAAAATACAGTCTTGACGATTCGAAAAATGTATTAAACTTCTGGAAATTTATAGCCACGAGACGATTCAGTGCCAACAGAAATGCAAAATGCAATGTAGCAGTAAATGATAATGTATCAATAATGGCAAATATGGTATGAAACCATAATCTATTGTGTACTAAAATATAAACAAATTGATTAAAAGAGATTTCAAAATATTTCAGTGGAATTTAACCCATATCGATAACTGATGCATTATTATAATCTAACTAAATTAACAGCTAGCAATTGAAACCTAAAAATCCTAATTCATATTAGACCACAATACCCAAATGGATCTTCCAGAAAGTAATTAATTGAAAACCACTAGGATCTCAAGATTGCACTTGCAGAGAAAAATATTGCGCTATTCTTTTTGCATAAAATTTCGAAATTTCAAACCACCTATCATTTGAGCGCTAAAAAAAGTAGACTTTTAATTTCTTCACTTTGTGTTCGAAACCTTATTTCATGAAATAAGTAAAGTGATTTCATGTCCAATTTTCACTTATTCCAAAAATTTCGACAGTGAGATTTTAATACTTTTAATATTTTTAATACCTATAACTTATCTATGCTTCAATTTTTCAACCTTAACTTTTGAAAACCATATCTGAGTGTGTATTCTGTAAGCATCTATCTGATCTAATTGAAAGAACGAGACGTTATCGCCTATCTAATGAGTGAATGATTGATCATTTACTGACTGATTACCTTTATCTTTGCTTCTCTCTTGCAATAATTCCGGTATTACAAGAGCTGCTTGTGGGATAAGATTCAACGAACAACATATAATCAGTTGCGATATGACGAGAATAAATCCTTCATTGTAGAGCTCCTTGCATTCGCTACAGAATGCAATCGCCAACAGTAGATTACCAATAATACTGTATACTAATAATGCAGAAAAGAGCACAACTGACACCCATTTTGCAATTGCATTATTCTCATCTCGAACATCATATGCGTTTGTTTCGTTTTCTTCATGACCGTTAGAAGGTAACATTAGAAATAATATAATAATGCAAACTAAGCGAAGCAGCATAGTGTCACATGAATGACTTTTTCGTTCCAGATTTGGATGCAGTTCAAAAATAGCTTTAGCGCAAGTAATGAAGAATATTAAAGATTGAAATTCAAAAGTAATGCATTGGTGAAGAGAAAGCCTTGATACTTTGACTGAAACAGAAATCTAATTTAGATTTTTTATTTCGTTCATGTTTTTTTTTTTTTTTTGTTCAAATGCTATGGAAACTGCTCGAAACAATATTATTATTCCTAGAGTCACTTCCAACTGATTAGATCGGAATAATAAAATAGTGAAGGGAGGTAGGAGCTGCAAAAGTTCACGAAGTAATTCGTTTTAAACACAGCACATTTTTAGAAATCTGTGATAACTACGTTACGACAAAAATAAAATGTTCATTAAAAAAAAATTCTCTGAAACATCTTAATGGAAAAAATAAAATGACATGTAGTGACGGAACAAATAAAATGATAAATGTTCATATAAAATTTTTCAAAACTCTGATAACAAAGCATTGATTTGTTTTTCCAGTGTCTATTCTCACAATTAGAATTGAATGATTTAGAAAAGAAGAAAAATTTTCCAGGACAACCTGCGCAAAAGCTATAAAAAGTTTTTACTATCAAGCAATTTTATTCGCTCCTAAATTACATGATGTAAACAAAGTACACATAACTTTTTTAAAATAACAAAAAATAGAAAATTGCTCACGCAAAAAAAAAAAATTTAAAAACTTTTTCTTCCTGCTTCCTAAGCTAAACAAAAGATGAATTTTAATGCTCACTTACAAACGTATATTTTTCTTGCTTCTGAAAATTATCTAGACAGATCTTCAAAAAATTCAATTTTAAAAGATGCTTTTTGCTTTTGTTGCATATGTAAAATTTTTATTTCTCAGCTTTCAACCTCCATTTTCAAAGTTGGTAAAAATTTATTGCATTCAAAATAAAATATTTGAATATTTAAAATATGTTTGAAAAGCATAAACTTTAAGTGATTGAAATACAGTTTTTAACAAATATTTATAAAATAATTGAGTAAATGTTTTTGAGAATTTTCAGTAGGATTATAATTTTTAAGATTATAATTTTTCATCTTCACTCATTAATGAAAATAAGGTTTAACATAATTTTATTTTTAACTAATTTAGTTGGAAAATTTAAATTCGGAAATGGAAAATTTTTTTTATAAAATTAAAAAACAAAATTTACTTGCTTCTTTTATTTGTTATTTTAACAACTCATAGCAATTTCACCAAAAAGCATCAAAAAATTTCGCAAACTCTGAATGAAATTGAATATTCGAGAAAATATTCCATTGCATTTATGAATACTATGCTTTTTGTTTTAATTTTGACATTATATTGCATAGATAGATGGTAAATTAAGTAATTAAGGCTGGCGTTGTTAGAGCAAAAAGTTTATACCAGCTAATTTCGCCTAGGTTCTTTAGAAGATTAAATAATTGTTATTCCATTAGTGGATAAGTCGGAGCTACCCGAAATTACGACTACTGAAAATAAAGTGGATAAGTCGGAGCTATCTGAAATTACGACTACTGAAAATAAAGTGGATAAGTCGGAGCTATCTGAAATTACGACTACTGAAAATAAACTGCAGAAAGTCGTTCGGCCCGGTATGAAGAACTTATAAAAGAGTAATTGAATCTAAACAGCTTCCATGACAATTTTCGAGTTGCTTTAGAGCTGAAGCTCAAAAAAGACTGAGATGATGGGAATGGAGTGAAAACTATGAGGAATTCATTTTTCTGCCATGTTAAATATATAGGAAGTGTAAAAACTATTTTTATATCGCCAAGAAATAAAATTGAAAACTATGACTTTTGATCACTGTGAGGAGTGAAAAGCAAATGCACGTGAAGGAGGTATTAACAAAAACACTAGGATATGTCAGTAATAAGTTTAATTCTCATCAAGTCCATTTAGTATATTTCCAATAAATTGCCACATATAATTAATTATCGCTGTTTGTTGTTCCTGTTTCGGATAACTCTTATTTATTGGAAACGAAAAGAGGTGCAAATTGTGGTATGGAATAATTTTAATTAAAATAATTGAGGCGTATAACTGCTAAATATGTTCTTTTTTCTTTGATAAGGCTGGTGAAGCAGCAAACAGAAGTATCGAAGAATTCTGTCGTTATTACTTTCAGTAGCATAAAATGATCTCAAACAAAATTTATGCATAATATTAATCTCATGCCTTCTTAGGTATAATTGCTTGCAGAAGAAACTCCTCGCATTAAAACAAACAACCATTACTATTCTTAATTAATGCTTATGAGTCAGACAAAATCATAAACATATTTGAACATATCTAATAAGCAGTCCGTGATTCTGTTAATTAAATCAACTGGCAAATACTTCTGATAAATTAAAATATATTGCCTTGGAATAGCTTGATTTTAATCTATTATAACAGTTGATTGGTTTTTAAAAGATATCGTACTCTCTTGCAATCTGCGCTATATTCTATTAGAAAAAACTGTTAAAGATTTTGTGCTGAGGTCGCGGAAATCTTAAAATCCGAAAATTCATTTGAAAAAAAAAAACATTCTTTGTTTCGAAATGTGAACTTACTATCTTGGCAAAGTTAACCTGTCGCTAAAACGACTAATCCTCAAGGATTCACATATAATCACCTTGAAATCAATGAATGGATAAAATATTTGGGAATATCATTTGCTAATTTAAACATTAGCAACCGAAATAACTCTGTGTAACAGTAAGGATGATTGGATGGAAATATTAATCAGCCAATTATTCCTCATCGATACACTCTATCCACTGCTGAAATTATCGTTGAAACGCAGAAGCGTGCTGCCGATTAGTAAATAAAAACAATATTTTCTCATTATTGTCCGAATCATAGAATTGTCTTTACGGTTAACAGTTAGTTTGCTTCATTGCTAAATTCAACGATTACTGGTTCATTCTCGTGAAATGTTTCTTAATTGATAATCGATAATGAACTGGGATTACAGTACAGTCTCTTAGTATTAGACTATCATGATATCATGATATCTTCAGAATAAGAAGAAAAGTAACTAATCAAATGGGATAATTAACAGTTTTATTTCAGCCATTATTATTTGTCTAAGTGATATAAATGTGAATGTGATCTGCTGAATATGAAAACTGATAGAATTAATTTATGTACGGAATTTGTATTACGGAGGTAGTATTTGAAATTTTCCCTGCTCTCTCTTTCTCTCTCTTTATCAATTTCTAAATTGGAAGAGGAAAGAAAAATATAATCATGTTTCAAATATTCTTGAAATTTGTTAAAAAAAGGAAGCTTTGCTTAATCCTGAATATAATAATTTTAAGGAAATTTACGGAATGAATCATTAGAATTATTTTTAGAAGTATTAAGTGAAAAGAATTGTGAAAAAAATGTGAGGTAAAATTGAACTTGGCCGTTTTCCTCTGATAAATTACTGAATCTTAGCAAAAGAAAGGAGAATAAAGTCGCAAGGGTGGATTGGCCTTAATTAATATAAGAAAAAGTAGAAAGTAATAGTTAAATATCAGATACAGAATGTTATTTCTGATGTGCAATATCCTAAATAAAAAGTGACGAAAGCGTTACTTAAATAATATTTGAATGAACATTCAGTAAGGCAGTACTTTGCAGTTGATCCTTATTATTTTTCTTTAATTAAGCTTATTTCAGATTTACAGATATTTACTCCATTTTTTGTCGTGCTAAAATTAGCTAATTTACCAGTGCATAGTAGCCGAAGCGAGTAATTAGGCTTTTACTTCTTTCTGTTTAATAATCTATTTTCAGTTTTTATCTTCAATGTTCTGTAAAATCTTCGTTAAATGAATGAAAAAAATAGAGAATAAAAGAGTCAAAAGAAGATTTAAATGCTTGAGATAAAATACTATTTTATTCTTAGGCAACTACTATAACAAATCTCAGTAGCAACATCCGGAAATCGAGATTATTTGGATCGAGCTCAGTTTCGAGCTTAAATTAGATTCCTTAGATGCATTAAATATTAGTCGCTTCTTGTTATGCATGATAAAACAAATAAAAATTAGTTTGAATTTCTTTCAATTTATTTTCAAATTTTCAAATTCTCAATTTTTTTGTTTTTTTTTCTGATTACTATTTGTTTTACTATTTATGTTTTAATACAACTAAATTTTTAAATTCCGAAGGAATTTTTGTTTGTCGCACTCATTTGTTCGGTTGCTTAACGCATGTTCTCAATATTCTGATAAAAAAAAAAAAAAATTATTGATGAACTATCACTTTCTGCTGCATCCTCTTCAAAGCTAATTTTTTTTTTTTAATTCACAATTTGTGTATTCTTAAACATGAAAAAATTTTAAAAAGAAAATGATTACTTGCAAATATACGCCTAGCATTAAATTAAATCATATTGATGCCTAAATTTTAAAGCTTAAAAATTTAAATGTCATATTTACTACAAATACTCGCTAAAACTTCAAAAAAATCGACGAGAATCTAAATGAATTCAAATGCATCTTTTAATTAGTTAAAGAATTGTAATCCTGAAGCATGATCATCTCACGATATGCCGCCTATTACTTGTTACTTGATTATTTGTTGGCCATCATTTTTTTTCTTTTCCGCGGATAAAAACGTTTTTCAGTTACAAATGTACTATACTGTGATTATCAAATTGAACTTAAAACAATTTAACTACAAAATTTCCGAATATTTACGCGGACTATGAATTATTGAACTCAAATAATCAATTATTGAGTTTTCAAACTCTTTCCATGAATTACGAATTATCGTCTCCCTTTTTTGTCATTTCGTCTTTATCATCACTATTGTGATGAAAATAATTTCAAGGAGAATGAAAAACAGTTCCTCTTGCGATTCTCGATTAAATTGGACGGTCGATCATTCATAAGCAAACGTATTTTTCAAGAATTCAAACTGGGTGAAATAATGTAATGAAAATGATAATTAAAATAAAATCCTGCATATGTATGCATGAACGAAACTTTTTGTCATTCTGTAGAAAGAGAGAAAAATCAGCAGAAATTCAAACAATTGCATTAATTAAATCTCTCCTTCCTCTTCTTTTCTTCATGGCAAATTGTTCTGTCATGTAATTTTGATAATTAAAAATTTGGAAAAGTATGTATAAACAGTACAGTAAATGTGTGGAAAAGGAAAGAGAAAAATTTCAAACGTTGCAATATTCAGGAGGCGGTAATTAATTTTTCTTGAAAAATTAAGAAAAAAAAACCTTTAACTAAGTAAAAAAATTTACAATCTTTGTGCAGAAGTTCAGTTTTTCTTTTATGTCCTTGCTACTTTAAGAATAATTATGGTCTCATTAGTCACAATAATTATCGATAAATTATATTTAGCTAAAAGGAACTTCTAAGACGCCAAAAATATTACTAAAAAATTTGGAGAAATAGATATTATCAATAAATTTTGTAGGCTATAAATCATGGAAAATTGTATTTTTAAAAATAAAATTACAATCCAACGATTATGCAATTTAGCAATCTTCAGAATTCTTACTCTAAAGTTTCAAAATCCAATTAAACAACCTCAATTACATTATGTTTCAAACTGCACGAAGTTTTTTATTTTCTAGTTCGCCTGTATATTCTTTTACATAAAATATAATATGCTTACCGTGCATGATTATGAAATATTATTTAATCAAATTTACTTTAAATTTCGTTCACTTTCAGTCCTATCCAAAATAACTAATTTAAATTCCCATTTCGTACTGTAACTATACAATGGTAAGGAATAAACAAATGCTAGTGATAGCAAAAGCAAAAGAAAGGGAATAAAAATTTCATTTATCATATTTCTATTTGGAAAAATTGCTTTCAAAACTCTTTATTTGAAACAAAATATTCAAATTTCAAAAAAAAAAAAAAAAATGAAATTCTCTTTATTTAGAAAATCACTCAGGTTTCACATAAAAGTGAAAAGAAAAGAATCATAATTTACAAAACAAATAGCATATAATGATTTGTAATTTGATAAATTTTAGTAGTTATTTTCTTGAAATAATACTTAATTACTTTTTAAGGAGTTACAAATTCCTTCATGTTCATCATTCATTGGTAATGTTTTGCTGTCTGTCATTGGGACATTTATGTAACATGTCGCATTTGTTATCACATTTTTTTTGGTTAAAATTTCAAATTTCAGTTTAGAAATTTGCTGAAAGTGAAAAGCTTTTGTGGCTGGCTGTATGATGATTAGAATGAAACTTAATGCTGGTAATGAACAGAAAAGATAATAAATGGAAAGAACGGATGAGAAAAATCAAAAAAATTTCGCCACTTTCTTTGGTTTATTTTATGCATATTCGAATTAAATGAATCAATTATTCCTTGAGCTATACACTACAATTAATTCATCAAAGAGACATCTTAGCAGAAACATGACTTGCTATAATTAATTAACATTGTGCTTCTGTTGTAAATCATAGTATCATCACAGTTTCCAGGAATGTTGAATTCTAAAACTGCTTTTTTTTTTCCAGTAAAAATCACGTTTCATGTTTTGCACAAATATCGTGGAAGTACTAATACTAATCATCAGAACATTTATTTTATAAGTTTCAACCGATTCAATTATACATTACTAAAATTTCGAAATAGCATATTATAGGCATCGGAAATTCAGTGAGAATTTTTCGATAATTTCGTAAGAATTTTTTTTTTTTTTTTTGAACTTGAATATTCTGAGATCTAGGATTGTTGATATGTACTTTTCCATCTTTTTTTACGCAATTTTTGGGATTCTATCCCTCAAACGTACAGACAGAGATGTTATAGTGCCACGAGCTTGCTTATTGCACATGAAATAAATGATTGGTAGTACACCATGGCTTAAAATGAGATATGAATTGACGAAAATATTCACTGGTATTTCAGCTTTTCCACCAAAAATTTTAAGTAAAAGTTGGGGTAAAAAGTTAACAGTGATAATTCCAATTTCTAATACACCACAAGTTAATGCAGCTTGAATTAGTACCGATCGTTCATATTTGGCAGTTCCTAATGAATTTGTTACATTGCGCTCCGTAGTCATCCTTGGAGTTTCTGAAAGGATCTTATAAAAATTCAACAAATGGATGAAGTTTGCAAGAAATCAAACCAATTAAAAAGAATTCAATTAGTTTAAAGAAGAAGAAAATTGAATTTGATCTCTCAAAATTCACTGATAATATACAAATTTACCATTTCTGGTGCAATTCTACCACACTAATTATGCAAAAACAAAATAAAATACAAAATTGGAAAAAAATTCAAAGGTATTAACTTCGTTTGTGCTTGATAACTGAGGAAAAAAGTCGTTTACGGCGTATACTATAAAATATTGCTAAATACATAACAAACATTGTTGTGGGTAGCAATAGTGCCCAAATATGACGAAAACTGAAGAATAGCAAATTTTATCTTGGTGTAAGTTTTCAAAAATTTACTTCACTTTGATAAAAATGATCAAGTTACAGATTTTATAATTTTTCGATTTATTTTCATGGATATCTATTTATTGATAATTTCTTTTTTTTTGTATGATAAAGCAGCAAAAATTTTGGATTTATTGAAATTGCACTCCAAAGTTTGTTGAAACTTTGGGTAATGAAAAGCTATTCAAAATCATTACCTGAGGAAAATGTTTCCACTTTGACTAGACTGTTTTGTACAATTTAATGTCCATAGTAAATTTGATACCTGGAAGCTTCTGGTGCAGTAATAAAAATCCGCAAATGAAATCGCTAAAAATTGTGCTCTTCGTAATAAAAAAAAAAAATAGTCTGCAATAGTAATTCTGAAAAGTGAAATGAAAACTAATTGTGAAAAATTTGTCAGTCACAAAAACAGTGATACTAATCGCATGATTATCGATAAAAATCTCAGCTACGGTGATAAATAAAGAAAAGGAAAAAGATAGTTTTTAGCGGATAAATAATCTCCGTAGCTTGATAACCAACAATTTTTTTCACTTCGATCATTTCATAAAGTTAATAAATTATACCAAAAGCTGATAACCATATGATAATAAGTAGAAAATGCATCTTTAATGATTCGAAAAATGGATTGTATTTGGTTAAAATTATAGCCACCAGACGATTGAAAGTCCACAGAAATCCAAAATGTAACGCAGCATAAAAGGAAAATGTATTCATCAACGCAAATACTTGATTGACCCACATCGTTTTGGCAGCTAACATATGAAAGAAATTCGTTTATTAAAGGAAATTTTAAAATGTTCTCTTAGAGGTTAAATTATCTCAATTAGCAAATCCAGAATGGAGTGAAAGTCAGTCATCAACGAGTGATTTATTAAACAACTGACAGATTTCGAGAATATTGGGGTTATCAGTGACTTAATAAAGCAATTATTTGTAGTGACTCGAATATACAAATGCATCTTTTGCGCATCCGGGGGAGTAATTGTTTGTTGTTAGTAAGATGCTACAATCTTAATTTCCACTTTATTTTGCTACAACTTTACTTGGCTTAGCATTGCCTTCAGTATAATCATCAGAGCAAATAAGTGGACTTCAATCTTAAAATATATTTAAGAAAGACAAACTTACCACTAAAACTATTTTTGCTTTGTAATATTCCAGGTAATACAATAGCCACCTGAGGAGTAAAACTAATGAAATTGCAAATAATCAACTGTGATGTGATAAGAATGAAAGCACGACTGTAGTGATTTCTTCGAATACATAAGGCTACCGCCATCAAAATGTTGCTAACAGTACCGTATATTAAGAACACAGTAAACAAAATACCAGTTGCATACTTTGTTACCGTATGAAATTCATCCCTTATGTCTGATACATTTGCACTGTTTCCTTCATGTCCATTCGCTGGTAATATTATAACTAGGACAATAACACAGCAAGAATGAGTTCTCATAATATTAGCCAACAATCATTTCTTTTTCACATCAATTGGAAGCCTCAAATTGTTAAAAATCTCAGCGTTTGAAATGCAGATGTCGCAAAAAATTAAAATTTGAATTGCAAGATAATAATATGTACGATCAATGAAAAGAATTTATTAACAGTAAGTGAAAAAATATTTAAATGAATTTTCTGCTTGAAGCAAAATTATCAATCATTTTAGTTGATAGAACAGTTCAATATATTATAGTAATTTTCTTCATTTTTCTTTTCTCCTTTTTAATGATTGATTAAATTAGATGAAGATTTTAATCAAGTGAAAAAGTTTCAATAAATATGATTAATCCATCTTACGGCAAACTTAGATGAAAGTTTTTATTGAATAAAAATGTTTCAGGAAATTTAATCATACAATCTTGCTTACAACTCTTTAAAGTCTTAAATCATTAATGCAAGAATGAATAAAGCTGAGTTTCTCTACAGCCACTGCGTTTCTCTTTCTCTTTCTCTTATTATGATAACACCTTAATCTATGCTTTAAATTGACAAAATGCAATATTATTTACCTCAAGCAATCTTAATTATTAAATAATTGCGCAAAAATATCAGCGTCCTACACTGTTGAAATGAAGTCAAGTGATATATGTAAAAAAAAAAAAGGGGGACATGTGTTACATTCAATTGATAACTTCAAAAGCCTTTCGCTAATAAGTTTATCTTTTTTCCTGATTAATTATGGATGAAACGATAAATTTATTTTGCTTTTGATTTTTTTGCCCTATTTATAAGTGATGCATAAAATTAGTTTGATATAAAATGTACACTTAACCTGAACCAGTTAATATGCTAATTGAAAGAAAAATAAATTAGCAATTTGATGCATGCAATGTAAATTCAATCCCAGTCAAAAAAAAGCCTATTTATAGCTTGCTAGTTTGGTAGCCTATTTAGACTTACAGCATGAAAAAAAGGGAAAAATACTAAAACACGAAATCAATTCTGAAGCAATGTAGTTAAAGAAGAAATAAAATCCATTATCAGATAATCTAATAAGAAATGAATGCAATGTTTTTACTATGCTATGTCATGGAATGCTAACTTTGTCCAGCTCTTTAGCCATTTAGAAATTAAAGTCTAAAGAGTTGAAGAAGTGAAAATATGGACAAAGAAAGTTAAAAATGAAAAAAAAAGTTAGCACAGTTTAGCGCATGATTAATGGATTAGAGTTTTTTCTTCATCCTACATAAATTCATTATAATATAACTTCTTTTCAGATGCAATCGATCCAATCTCATTCTTTATTCCAATAATAGGACAAATTTCCACTTATAGAAATTTCGCATTTCACAAAAATTGATTAAGAATTGATTCACCCTGTTATAATCGTTATTTCTCAGTTGATCATTTCATCGTGGAAATGAACAACCTGCATATTGTTATTATTGGCCGAAAGCAATGATGCAATTTTATTTGATTTCGAGCTTTTCAATAAAATTAAAATTCTGATAATGCATCCGTTTTTCGACATCTAAATTTATAACACTATCATACTTGATATGTTACACGAAACTTCACCTCAATAATGTTAATTTATTATTTCTAGAAAAAAGTATTATAATTATTACAAACAATTCTGACTACAGCCCAGCGCTGCTAAATATGTTATGACAGAGGTAACTAACAAAACACTACTAATTACGAAACACTAAGACACTAAAAAGCATGAAAAATATAACGTCACTAATTGTGTTACTTGGAAGTTATTAAAAGAACATGGGGAGCTCCCGCAATGTAAATTTTTTTCAACTGTACAGCTTCTATCATTTGTTTGAACTTAAGAAAAACTTAAATAAAGAAATATGGTTTATGCCATTCCCTGGTAAGATACATATCTCACATATATATGCAATATGCTGTAAGATAGAAAAATATATATATATATTTCTAAAAATTATATATATATAATTTTTCCATTTTACGGATAGTAAAGTTAATTATTACTGTGTAAATCTTTGTGCTAATGAAGTAGTTTGTCATGCAATTATAAACTGATAAGAATTCAATCCACCATTAAACAGATTGTCTTTTATTATATATTGCTGCAAAGTGCGACTTCCTCACTAATGATGCTATTTATTCTGGACATTTGTAAGCTTTTAAGAGATATGCATCAAACCTGTATCACTAACATTATCATTATCATTAGCACGCCGTTATCAGCACAAACAACATAACATAAAGTTCGCTGGTTTATATTTTTTATTTTTGTACTTTCCGCTCTCAAGAGTTTTATATATACCAATTAGAGAATAATTAATTGCTGCAAAAATGGAGCAATAGTAATAGTGGTAATAATAATATTAGTAATAATAATAATAACGATGTAATATAATAATTGAGATTAATAATGA
>RCAB01000851.1:0-15637 GCA_003640385.1 Setaria digitata
TTTTTTTTTTTTCTTCATTTAATCCATTTAATCCAAATAGCAATCCAGTAGCAATGCTTTCTTTTTTTTCAATTATACATTGATTCAAGCATTGCTAAATGGTTCGTTCCACTTTGTTATTTTTAACCTTTTAAATTTATTATTTTGTATATGATATTGGGCATTCATTCTTTTACCGCTTACCATTTATTAACTTTTAAAAGGAATTGAAATGCAGCAGTTGAATATTGGAACAAGTTAAGAGACAAGAAAAAAGAAAGCTAGTTTCTATTTGTTTTAACCTTAATTTAATATTTTTTCTTTACAAGAAAATTATTTCCAAACTTCATTTTACTATATTTTTAGAACGACTTGTTTACGATAAATACAAATTTAATCTTTTTTTTTTACAAATGGAAGGAAACAAGGGCTAGAAAGTAATAATTCCAAAAGAATTACAAAAAACCAAAAAAAAAAAAAAAAATGCGAAAAGAAAAATAAAATCACACCTCAACTTTAGCCATAATCATTATTATCATTATCAATCGCTATCAATATTGTTTCTAATTCAGTGCTGTCCGGACGAAATAGTGAAACAGTGAAATAAACAACTTGATTAGAGGAAAAGCAATAATGACAGAGATTTAGGAGTGTAAACCAAATGACGCAAACAATTCTTTGAAGGCTCTTCTTTAATAAGGAAAAAAAAAAAAGAAAAAAACTAATTTAAAAAAGCTCTTCTAGATATATTCCACGTTTCTGCTGTTTTATAGTAATTTGTTTCAACATATGCCAGCTAATAGGGGGAAAGGTTTCACTTGAACATTTACTAATTAAATACTTTTTTTGCAAATAAAATAGGCATCCATCATTTAGGAGCAGTGTATTTTAAGGAATTTTTACAGCAATTTTTCCAGTAGGAAAAAAGAAAACCTATGAACTTCTTTCAAAAACTGCTAAAAAAAGAAGGCCTCTTTACCGAAGAGCAGAATACTGTAGAACTCATGAATTCCTAAAATACAGAGGAACTGAAGAAGAGCGACATCTGTATGTACCTTCTATTATTTTATTTCCGTATCACTTGAATAGTTCACGTGTATGATGAAATTTGACCTAAAACCTATACTTCCCTATACAAGCAAAACACAACACAAAAAGGTGATATTTTTATTCTACGAAAATTATTCGAAATTAATGATAGACTTAACTGGGAGTAAAATTCTACAAAATTATAATATCAATGATCACTGAAAACACAACACACAAGTATCACCTTCTTATTATTCTAAGACAGTTAAAATAATTTAGTTTTACTAATCTTCATTTCACTTCTGTAAACGTATGATGCCTAATAATTGTAATTTGTAAATAATAGAAATTATTAAGCTCAAATACAAAAAAAAACAGCCATCTAGCGAAATATTCGAAAAATCAATCACATCTATACTTCAATAACTACCGGTTTCCCAGTCATCTCAGAGGGTAACGGCAGACCCATAATTTTTAGCACAGTTGGAGCTACATCGCAGAGAGCCATCTCTCGATCTGGTAATTTATCCAAAAATTTAAACTTCTTTGACGAGCAGGTGAACGGCACTGTAAGCAAAATTTGGTTAAAAATATTCAACATATTATTTGAAAAAAAAAAAAAAAAAAAAACTAGCGATTAGTGATATGGCAGTAAACTAAAAGTAATGCTTCAACCGCTGTAGTCAGAATATTTGGTTCATGAATGAAGTTTCAAATCCCAATTTTTACAAGGAACTGTTTCACAATGAATGATTCTTGATCCCCAACGTTTATGAACACTTTTATGCTAATCCAGTGATTTTAAGACTCAATCCTATGCTAAGTATAGACTGAGAACTTAGAGGTTAAATCTATAAAATGTGTAATAAAATTCTCTAAAGAAGATCAAAAGATTACCATAACGCCTTAAAGGTAAAAATCTACTGGAAGTTCTTAAAATACAGTTAAGCCTCTGTGATAGCATTAAATAAATTTCATCGATGAAACTTCAGGAATGTACCTAAATTGCAAGTGTGAGCAGTATGTTTGCTACCATCAGGCGCAATCATTTTCTCAGCATTGCCATGGTCGGCTGTAACCAGCAATATATAGTCGTTCTTCTTGCATGCTTCGTATATTCGTCCAATTGCAATATCTGGATTCTCAACAATAATAGAAATATGCTTGAAATTACTGGACAAAGCATTGCTTTCGTCCGCTCTTTACAACAGAAAAGATAAACCATAAAACAAAGTGGAGGAATCGATAAAAAGTTAGTTATCTAAGAAATGCCACTTGAATTTAAGAAAATATTTATAAACTAGTTAGAACTACAAAATATATTTCTGCAATATAAATACTACGTCAATACTTTTTCTCCGCTGGTTACATATTGGTTAAGATCATTAAAAATTTGAAAGAAAAGAATTAATGCAAAAGCTGACCAGTTGCTTCGACCGCTTTTACAGCAGCTTCATAAACTCCAGTATGTCCAACCATATCAGGAGGTGCAAAATTACACATCACAAATGAATGCTTCTTCGCATTCAGCTGCTCGATCATCTGACAGGATGAAAAATATGATGCTTTGGTTAAAATTCTTTTCGAGAAGTGAAAAAGAATCCAATTACAAGAAGATTTAAATCAAAAAAATTAAAACTACCAAATAAGGAAGAATTCATTCGCATTTAAAAAGTTTCTGGGTTTTCTGAACACAGATCAAAATACCACGATGTCATATGAACACCAAAAAATGCTAAAAGAAGATATTTTAAATGAACGGACAAAGCAGCACCTTATCAGCTACTCCACTTGAACTCATTGGTGGCTCTAGATCATAGGTTGCAACTTTTGGTGACGCCACCAAGCAACGCTCTTCATTTTCGAATTGTTTTTCCACACCACCATTGAAAAAGAACGTCACGTGCGCATACTTCTCTGTTTCTGAAGAACATGAATGTTACACTGAAAGGGAAGGATTTTATATAACAACACATCAGTTTACCACATCAGTGGTAAACATTACTTAACGTTTATCCAGAGCTAAGTGGCATTTTATTTATTTAATAATAAATTTTACTTATTAAGCATATTAAACAATTAAAAGTTGCAAATAAGCAATTAATGAAATGGATGAAATGACATATAAATTTCTTTTGACAAATAATCAATAACCAACCAGCACAATGGAACTGCGTTATTCCATTCACAGATAACCATTCCGCTAACACGTTTTTATGCGATTCTGGAGGGAAGAGTGCAGGAAACGTAAACTCTGCCTTGTACTGAGTCATCCCGATTACTTGCTAAGACAATCATATAAATAAAGAGATAAACAATGTGTGAAAATATTTGGAAAAAGTATTTAATAACAACATTTAAAATGTTAACCTCAAATTTACGAATTTATTAGGCCGATGTTGTTAAGAGCCTAAACACAAGTGAAAAACTGCTTTACTGTTAGTCCCATAGTTACAAATCTAGTGTCTTATTTTCAGCTGCAGGCATAAAAAAAATTCAGTCTTCGAATACTAACCACAGGAGATATCAAATTTATAAATGAAGACCAAATAATGCTTGAAACAAACCATATCTTTCGGATGTTTAATACTAGAATTCAAGTCCTTATATCGTTCCATACCCATACACTCAGTGATCTCTCGCATACGGTCTGCTCGATAATCGAAGAATATTAGTGTATCACCATCTAAAAAGAAAATTCCCATTTCCTTTTGCACGTCAATCTAAATAATTCCTGCTGATACGATCTGTCAAGTTCTGAGCTTCCACATGCCTCATCAAATTTTATTTTCTAATACTGAAATCTGGATCTAATGGCACAACATTACTCTCTAACAGTAATAAAAATACTACTGACACGCTTTGTTCATTATAAATGAGACGCGACCAATTCACCTTTTGTACGTCCCTCGTCCGAGAGAATTATTGGCTTTAAAAATTCATCCGTTTCATCCTTTGCATATCGCCCTTTGATAACATCTATCGCTTTATCAATTGTAGCCTTCTCACCAACACCACCAATCAACGCATCATAACACACCTTAAAACAGGACATAAAGAATAGGAAGCGTATTTCAGGAGCGACAATACTATACAAAATAAAACTGCATCTATCTTTTATTTTATGAAAACCAAATAAAGAAAACATTTTGAAAATATGGCACAAACGGACGAATAGCTTCCTATTAACATATCCAAGTTAATATTGAAATAATTAGATGACTGAGAAAAAACTGTTGCATGAATTTAATGCAGCTGATAAAAAAAAAAAAAAACCTCATTCGTGGTGGTACTGTCAAATGTTATGAGTAACTTCTTCCTAACGAGCTGTTAGCACTCTGAACAATACAAGTGAAGATGACACCTAACTCTTCCACTAGCATGTCCGTCACGTAGCAGCATCTTTACTATTTGAAAGAAAGTCACCATTTCAATACTCTTCTATCTCATGGCTAGTTTACCAGTGAAAATAAGCTAACAAAATTTGAAAATCCCAGCTAAAAACGATCTTAGTGAGCAAGTGATATTGAGAATATGACATATACTGATAAAATCAACCCGAATTCGTTCCCATCGCTTGTCTCTATCCATCGCGTAGTAGCGTCCCACTATTGTTGCTATTTTACCGTACTGCTCCTTGCCAACAAAGTCAATAAGCTGTTGAAGAAAACCAACTGGAAACAACAAAGGAAATATTGCAGTGCTATTTTTACAAGTTTTCCGTGGAAATAATTCAAGAGGAATTTGAACTCATTTGAAAAAAAAAAAGCACCGCCGCTTGTTGGACTTGTATCGCGACCATCTCCAAAGAAATGTATATAGAGATCTGGTACTTGAAGCTGCTTTAAAGCCGTTATTAATGCAAATAAATGGTCGATATGAGAGTGAACGCCACCATCGCTAACCTGAAAAAACCAGATATTCATAGCAACTTCGAGCAAGCAGAAATACTCGTAACTAACGCAAGCGAATCTAAATTATCGAAGATTTTGAAATAAATTCTTTTTTCTCTACCACCCTATCAGATGGAACATTATTATATGAACAAGATAATATAAATCTTTCTTACTAAGCCTAATATAAGCCTCTACAGCTATAAGTCAGCAGAAATCAAAATGGCTATATTGAAAAACCAACTCATGAACAATCATTTTTGAAATTCAAGTAACGTTCCGAAATTAAATGGTGCCCCAGTTGTTCAATAATTCTGATGGAAGCAATGGATACATGCATCATCAGTCAAGAACAATAAAAAAAAGTCCGCAATTCCTACCAATCCACACAAATGCATGCGACCATTTCCTTTAATGGCACGTTGAGCAGCTTCTTTCAAATGCTCATTCTCCACAAGAGTCTTATTTTTCACCGCTAAATTAATGCGTACAATATCCTGAAGTTGCATAATCCCAGGTTAATAATTGGAGAAAACTTTGAATTATAAGCGGAAAAATATTGGAACTGTTTTGTTGCTATATGTGCAAAGCGATGAAATTTATCTATGAAAGAACTTTTGGGATATAACATTCTGCAGTTTCTATTACCTGATATACAACACGTCCCGCGCCGATATTTAAATGGCCCACTTCCGAATTACCCATAAGTCCTTCCGGCAAACCAACATGCAAACCATGAGCTTCAATTGGATGTGAATTCAGTGCACAAAGCTCATCCATCACCGGTGTTTTAGCGTTTAAAATTGCATTACCTAAAAGGAAAAACGATTATATCCTTCATTTCATTTTCGGAATCTCGCGAATAAATATGGAATGCCAGCACTCCCTGCGATGCAACCTGTATGCAGTACATCACTTTTGTGGACGAGCTTTTCAGCATGGAACAACTTTAAGTCTGCCTACAGATGGATATCAGATATCTATTACCTATAACACTTAAATCTCCATTCTCTTCATCATTAATCTCTGTATAAAAGTTACATAGGAAAAAAGAAAAAGTTATACCATAAAATAAGATAAAAAAAAATCAACGAAACCTTTGCTTTCGTCACTGATTCCCCATCCATCAATCACTACCAAACATACTCGATTCTTCACTACAGTATCGGTCATTTCTTTCCGAAGTACGAAGAAACTGAAAGAAATTTAATACTGCTATATGAGTGACGTAAATCATCAGGTACGTATATTCTCTTCCTAACACTGCTAACGAAAAAAAAAAATCAATAAAGGGTGGATGAGCTAAATGAAATGAAAAATGAATTGTAAAAATTTCTGCAGCAAAAGATATAGCATTTGGGAAGGCTGAAAGTTAACGTATCATAGAAGTATTTTAGTCACGTGAATTACCACGTATATATGTGCTTACGTACGCTGGATGAAAATATATTAGAAGGCTAAGTGAGCGAAAAGTACACAACAAGGACACAATCCACTAGAAACAACCACTCAGCCAAGCTGTGCACAGTCACAAATGGGACAACCGACTTGTCGCATGCAATGAAATATGAAATTGTAAGTTGCAAAGCATTTTATCATTAAGGAATCTGATAATTAATTATTAGTTAGTGATCAATTTTCTCTCATTAAATTTCACAGCTTCACTGATTTCTCTCTCTCTCTCTCTCATTCTGAAGAAACTTTATTCTAGATTAATGTAAGATGAAAAGTTAAGTGTCAGCTTAGGTATTAGATAGCACTAACTATTATTCATGGCATTGAGAATTTAGTAAGGTTAAAACAAAAAAAAAAAGGAATAAATAAATAAAATAAAATAAAAACAATTCTAGCTTTTTTTTTTAAATGCATTTCGACAGCTGAGGAACCAGTCAATAATAATTCTTGTATTTAAGTAAGTACTACCGTCATTTTAGAAAGTGATAGTAATTAATTTATCGATGCTAATTTGCATAGTATTATTTCATTAGTTAATGATAATGATAAGAAATGACTAATAGCATCCTATAATTTCCAAAATTATTTGCTGCAAATCGAAATATATAAAATTATTTTTGTAATTTAAAGAAAAAAAGAAGAAAAGCCCCCTGCTAGTATTATTTTCACTCTAGTCTAAGAATGCTTAAAATGTTTAAGCTGAAGGAATTATTCTAAGCTAACGGAAAATATGAAGTTTTATTTCAAAATTTTGAACGAAAAAAAAAAAAATGTGAAGAGCTGAAGTTTAATGTCTTCTGTTTCATCCTAAAGAAAAAAAGAGATGGAAATAACCATCATGAAAATGATGATGTTACGTTGTTTGCATCAAATAAAAAAAAAAAAAAGAAAGCTTCACTCCAAATGAAAATTATAATTTATTTATAGTTTCACATAATTAACTTCAATGAAAAAGAAGAAAAAAGCAAAAATCAAAATTATATTTATGAAGATTCAATAAATTATACAAATATTATTCCAAAAATCTTGAATTATACGGCTCTTCATTCAATGAGCATTGGAAATATGTTCACTAATTAGTTATTACTGTAGGTCATACAGTATGATTCCACTACGGTGCGATCATACAGTATGACTGCACAGTATAATCATTGTTGTTAGCTTATATATCCTATCAAATACGTTAAATTACTCTAAATGATTAAGTAACATTTTTCACGTCACTTTCACGCAACACATTAAAACACAGGGAAATGTATGCCACTGAATTTTCATGCTTCACGTACTACCAGTTGCGTGAAACTGCTTAAAACGTAAACAGTAAAAGCGAATCGTTCCCATTTGCAAACTTTTGATGTTCAGTGCAGCTGACGTATATCACGTGGCAACTATAAAATGTTCACATGAAAAGGAGCTTCTAGAACAAGAAGAAGAGTAATTTATTACATTTCTTAATACAGAAACAATTAAGACAAGCCAAAAAAAAAAAAAGAGGAAAGGAATCTAACATTATACAATGAAATTAATGATTAATTAACCCGACAAAATAATCATTTATCAGTGCAACTTGCAGAATGATTGGATCACAATTGGTGAAATTAGCGTGAACTTCCGTTAATAATCTTCGAAGAGTGAAAAAATTTTGATGTCTTTTTCACTGATGAATGTCACTAACTTATCTAATTTGATCATATCAGAATGTAAATGAATTCCTGATAAGTCAGGAACGATCCGTCCGCATTCAATCGAAGTTTTTGCCCTAGGAGGAAAAATTAGAGTTGTTAGTGCCAAAAATGAATTTAATTCTAATGCTGATGCTGTAAATCAATCAATGTAACAAAGGTAAAAAGAAAAAACTCCAGATATTTTTATATTTCGTATTAATTGGTTTAATGAAAATTATTGATAGCACATTCAAAAGTGTTTTAGCATGCAATTAAATCAAGCTCCTGAAATATGAAATAGATGAATTATTTTCCTAAACTGTTTCTCACTATTGTTTGTTATTTATTATTATTGTGAACTGCTTATTTAACCATCATCATCATAAACATTAACATTGCTTACATATATTTAAAAAAAAAAATGTAAAATTTTTTATTATTACCACGATCATATTACTGCAATTTATAACTATTATGATTTTAATATATTTTTTATCCAAATTGATCATTACTTTTAAGCAAAGAAATGAAAATAGGAAGAGATTATGATATATCATCACCGGTAAATTTTACACAACGATTATCGCTTGCAAACATTATTAACACTGTAATTTTGAAGCGCTACAAATCGGATTACGTAACTTTGGAATACGTTTATTTGCTGTAAGCTAAAGTTAAGTCATAAAACTGGTATGAATGGAATATATAAAAGTGAAATATTTGCTTATTTCCATTAATACATTTAAGTATACAAAAAAAAGGAGAAAGTTTAAAAAGTCAAGTAAAAAGGAAAATCAAATGAATTATAATAAAATGCTTATAATAGAAAAAAAGAGAAATTCTTGCTAATTTTTGCAAAAAATATTCTTAAAATAATGAGAAATAGAAAAAAAAATTAAAAATTAAAGGATATTTTCCTTTTTACCTTTTATTACAAAGCAATAATTTTATTTGATGTAAAAAAAAAAAACAAAAAACAAAAATGCAAAACAAAATACAAAAAATACCTCTTGAATTTGAAGGAAATACAATTTTTATGATTATGAAATGAAAAAAAAAAAAAAAAATACACGCGCATAATTCATTTAAAAACGATATGAATTTAAAAAAAAAAAAAAAAATTTATATATTATGTCAAATGTTGTATTTTTAATATTCAAGGGAANGAAAAATACACGCACATAATTCATTTAAAAACGATATGAATTTAAAAAAAAAATTTATATATTATGTCAAATGTTGTATTTTTAATATTCAAGGGAATCAATCGTATGAATTTATCATATTTAAAATCAACAAGATAAGAGATACATGATTACTTATCATTCAGCAGAGCTAATTGACAGCATTAAGAAAATAACAAACATCGATGGCAATCGTTAACGATGGTCAGCTTAGTTTTTGAAAAAATTTGTATTTGTATATAAATATGACTTAATAAGAATATATATATGTATCTCTTATATATATATATATATATATATATATATATATATATATATATAACGATGGTACTTATTAAAATAATCATAACGATGGTACTTATTAAAATAATCATATTATATATATATATATATAATATGATATATATATATAATATGATTATTTTAATAAGTATCATCGTTAAATCAGTTTACAATTAGCAACGTAAGTTATCAACATAGTTTGGTTTAAGATAATACTAAATAGAGTAACACCTTATACATCTTATATGAAAGGAAACAATGAGAGTACATATCATTAAGATAATATATGAAAGTAGTACAAATTATAGAATTGTGATAAATGATTGTTACTTTTTTTAATTTATCCTTATCACTCACTATTCATGAACACTTGTCTATGATAGCAAAAATAATGACAAATATACATAAATTTCTGGAATGAAAATTTATAATTTTGAAAAAGATTTTTCTCCTTTTTTGTTTTTTAATAAGATAATAAAAAGTGCGATAATTAAAGAGAAATATCGAAGAGGAAAAACTCCGTGAAATCTTGATGTGAGGGATATTTTAATCACCGGAAAGACGTTATTATAAAAATTGATGTACATATATATACTTTTTTAATGCAACAAAATTTAAAAAAAAAAAAAAAAGATAAAAACTGAAGTATTTAAATACTCAATATACGTACAATGTATAGAAAAGGCACGTGCAAACGGCGATCAAATAATAATCTAATTGTAAATCTCTAATATTTCAATAGCTGAATTTAATTAGGGAAAATTTTATAGCTTACAAAAGTTCGAATACTTTTTGATAAAATGAGAAAAGAAAAGGCAAAAAGGAGAAATTTTGTAAAGATGTGGAAGCGAACATATATTCATGAATTTCTTTCGTTTCGTAAAAATTAAGTTCGCGTAAATTACACTTATATTTTTATGCAGCAGTGGAAAAAAATCATTAGATAAAAGATGAAATATTTGAAAGAAAAAACACAACCAATAAAAAAGAAATTATAAATTGCGAAAATGAAAAACAAACAAATAAAAAACGTCAAAAAAAAGAGATTTTGTTCAAATTTAAATTATAAATAAGCTGGCTGTTTGAAATTTTGATACATAACACGCATACATTTGCCTCGGACAGCCCAGAGGAATTGATTCCAATATGCTTTCTGCCATATTTCACGACTGAAAATGACAATTACAAATTAAAAAAAATTAACAGCTAAATTTAAATTTCGAACTAATTGCACAAGAATAATTATTTTATACGATAAATATCATTTATAGCATATGAAGAATGATGGAATAAAAATTTTCCAATATAATCTGAAAAATATACCAAATTGAGAAATGTGAGGCGAAAATTTTCATATTATCAATCATTTTTTTTTTTTTTTTTTTTTTTCTTCTGAATTACTTGATAACAATGACAACTCACTGCAATAAAATAACCCAATCAATTCTCTTTTTTTCTTCACCATTCTAAGAAAACTTTTTTTTTCTTTGCAAAAGGGCGGAAAATGAACGGTTTTGCAAATTCATAGATTATGAGTAAAATTAGTGATGTTATCAAGCTATATTATCACTACTATCAATTACACCAATTCATACCTTAACTCAGTGCCATTAAATCTCTCGATTACAAGCACGACTGTTCCACCATCCAATAACACAATACTTCTTCCCTTCAATGCAGGATCATTAGGCTCGAAACAAAATTCGCTATTCCTGTAAAACTATGAATATTTTATTATTTTACCAGTTAAAAACTTTATTATTAACGAATTTTATTCTTCAAATAATTTGTCAAAATTGTCAGCTGCATCCTTTCTTTTTTATGTGTTTTCTAACCTTTATCATAGCAGTGAATTTTTATTGCTACTTATTCATTTTTTTAATCATTATTTCCACAGAGATAAATTTAATTATCGCAAAAATAAAAACAAAAATAACATGCTTGAATAAAAAAAAAAAAAAAAGGTAGTGACAGTGATTCAGTAAAATTATCAACTGGTTTAAATTTTACATGTCTATTATGAAAGGTAAAAATAAATATACATATATCAGTAAGACCTTTGAGTGAAAGTGAACGTATGATTAATTTCAGTAGCTAATTGCAACATTCCTGTTATTCTCTGCTCATCCGCTAATTGATATGCGGGAGGAAGATATGATGACATTAATAGTTGCGATGCTGTCGCTTCTTTCGACTGAAAATAAAAATTTTTTTTTTAGTCAAAAAAAAAAGGGAAGAAAATGTTTCAATTCTGAAAAATTATCAAAATGCAAAGCTAATAAGGAATTCGAAGTTCGCTTTTGCGGTTAAAAAATTATTATCTTTTTAATTATTAAATTTAGAATTGTGATATAAAACCGTCGTTTTATGGTTATTTACAGCACAACTAGCCTTAACAAATACTAGTAATAATATGTTAGTTCAAAAGAGTAATAGATAACAACCAGTACTAAATAATAGGTTTATTTTCCATTTAGGATTTAAATGATGGAAAAAACTTTGAATTACCATAATTATTCATTTTAAGCAATTCAAAGCCCTTTAACAATTTTTTAAATTCTTAAATCTATTAATCGTTCTAAATTCTTAATTTCTCCTATTGCTATAATATATCTGCAATGTGCACTTGCCTAATTTTACATATCCTTAGGAAGCTATGAATGAAAATAATACATAAAAGAGTCTACTAACTTAACTATTATTAATAACCATACCATATGAATGCAATATACTGATTGTAAACGACAAACAATAATTTATATTATATGCATTCTCGCGAAGATTGAAATTAGCCAAGAGGAAAATTTTGCTTATCAAAGAGAAAGAAAGTATGAAGCTCACTTCGCGACTGGCATCAGGTAATAAATTAACGGTAGCATTCATGACAAATTGCGTAAGAACATCTTGCTGAGTGGTAGATGGAAGTGATAGTTCGGGATTTCTTTCAATATCTGAAAAATATTCAATGGAAGAAGAAAGAGTGCAAATGACTAAAAACAACTTTATCTGCATATTTGACTAGACTAAATAAATTTAGTTTTACTTAATTGGTGTAATTGCAACTGCAATTTTTCTCAATTATAATTCCTCCAATTATGTTTGCTTNAAGAGAATTTAAATTTAGTTTTACTTAATTGGTGTAATTGCAACTGCAATTTTTCTCAATTATAATTCCTCCAATTATGTTTGCTTTTAATTTTATTTTTGTGCCATTAAACGAAATGACAAACAATAACTAAAATAAAATTATGCAAACAATAAACGAGTATACTAAATTTCTTGCTAGATTTTTTAATAAGATTCCAATAACCTAATTGATATTTTCATGAAGTTACGCGAATCAGAAGAAAAAAACAAAACAAGATCAGAAATGATATAAAACTACTCACGTCAACGTTACAGATCACCTTATATGGCAGTTGCTCAAAGCATCTACGTAAATTTTTACACGTCACAATTTTTTTTTTCCTTCCGCACATTTCTCTTCCACACTTTCAAATTGTCTTCTGTGATGGATGAATGCCTTCCAATTGCAACATCACTGATTCAACAATTACAAAAACTCTTGAATCCACGACATCAATAATGAATGAATCCAAAATGTTAACGGATTTACGATGTCCAATTCACGATGCGAATGATGATGAATCCATGATGTTGCAATTGAATGATGCATTTTATAAATTATTGTGTGTTATTTTGAATTCTCACTAAAAATCAATCACGCCATATATCTTCCTTCCGTTATCAATCGATAATCTAATGACATTTCATCATCACGAATAATAATCAAATGTTGATACAATCACACTGATAGCAAACAAATGTTGATATAATCTGATAATTTGATAAGTAATATGTGAATGTTGTCAACAACAAATGTTATTATCATTCATACATTATTTATCATCATTTTCTTTTTTCTTTTCAAATAATTTTAACGCAAACGACATTACCATATCGAGCGCAATTTTTTTGTGCGTTAAAAATGACATCAAATAATATATGAAATTATTACTCAATCATACCTATATCAGATCATACACTTTACGTGCTTATAATATCTACATGTCATTTTAGCATTAATTAATTAAAAATTTCCGCTAATTAATACAATATTAGAAGAGGGAAGAAGTAACGTAAAAAAGCTCAGAACAAAGAGGAAAAATTTACTTACTTTGCAAGAAATCCGTAACATAATATGGATCTTTGGCTGTATGATCATGTTCACCACTTGCAAACAGGCACATTTTATCGGAGGTAAAAATAATCGCATACATTCGAAAATTACAACGAGTACGTCGCCAATTATTACAGCGATAAAAAACTTTTGTTCCGTGAACTGACGTGACGCTTTTACGTTTCGATACTTTTTCACGTCGACGTACTTCGTCCATTTCTTCGCATGACGTATACCAACCATAATTACGCCATTCACGTTTCATTTTGTTAAATACTATAAAATGTGATATTAATTAGTAGTAGTAATAGTAATAAGTAGTAGGAATAGTAATGATAGTAGTGATTAGTAATATTAATGATAATTAACAATGGCAATAATAAGTTATTAATAAATAAATAGTAGGAAAAGTGATATATAATAGGAAGATCAAAATTCAGCAGTACTTTACTTCTTCAAAGATATTTTCATTAAATACGCAAATACATGCAAGCATACACACAGATACATGTTATACAATTTATTTAAAAACTTTTAATTTTTCAAATTTTTTTATTAAATTAACAAAACTAACTGAATTTTTTCTTTTTTTTTTTTAAGGCATGAAAATTATGGGAAAAAGAAGAAAATAATAAATAACAGTTTTTCTTCGAAAAATAAAACAACAAAACTTGATTATCAATCATCAAATTAGCATTATACATGATTATACACTATAGTTCAGTTTAAATTATTTAAAAAAAAAAAAATTTTTTTAAACAATTTAAAAATGTAAGTGAAGCTTCATTAATTTCTAGCGATATTGAAGAGTGAAAAAAAAAAAAAAAAAAAAAAAAAAAAAAAAAAAGAGAGAGAGAGAAAAAAGAAGAAGAAGAAATAACATTATTAAAGTAAGATTGATTAATTAGTCTTCACTAAACGTTTCCCCAACTTTTCAATAATATCCATCGATCTATTATCATCTATCATTTTTTTTACTTTAGCAAATGTTATCACCCGCCGTTTTGTATCGTAATCAAATGTATCGTAACATGATAAATACTACTGTACAAAAACATTCCCAATGCTTCTTATATGTAAAACTTATATAGTTAATTTAACAATTAATTTAAATCCCTTATTGATCAATACTTCCACTAATTAATTCGGCCTCTATTTGCACATTTAAATAACGATTAAATTTTTCGCCACTAATCATTCATAGAAATATGCTACAGTTGATTTAATACAAAATTAAAAATTTTGCAAAAACTTCCATAACTTACGAGGTGAATCAACAACAGCGCAATTATCAATAGTTTCACCATTGCTTATCGATATGTGATTATCAGTTGACTGATGACTATGATCATGATGTTGATGTTGATGTGAATAATTATAACTGGTACTAGGTCTTTCTGCCAAAGCCTCATCAAATTCTTCATCACATTGTAAATCAATTGATTTAATATTATCTTCTTGTTGCTTCTGCTGTTGCTGTTGTTGTTGTTGTTGCTGTTGTTGTTGTTGTTGTTGTTGTTGTTGTTGTTGCTGCTGCAGTTGTACGGTTTCCATTGTTATACATGATGATAATAACGATGTTGCTAATGATGATGCTGATGATGACGATGATGATGAAGATTTCACAGTTTCCACTATAGCTACTACTGTACCTGTTATGTCATTTTGTTTCTAATAAAATCGCTTATAACATATTCAAATACTAAAAGTAAATAATTCAAAAATAAACAAAACAACAACAACAACAACAACAAGCTATACATGGTAGTATGATTGTACTATGTGTGTATATCTAACATGCACATAATATTAGCACTTTTTGTTATTTATTTAAAGCTAAATTCTAAACAGTTATATTCATTATTATCATTATTAAATATGCGCAAGTTATCATCACTGTTAGTATTACTAAAAAAAAAAAAAAAATTATCACTTTCCACAACAGTGAATGTCATTAACATTACTGTCTGT
>RCAB01000852.1:0-15363 GCA_003640385.1 Setaria digitata
CCGAATCCCTCCCAATGTATTATCCCTCGGTGTATGGATCTCACCGTGTTGCTGAAGGGATGTAGCACCTGTCCTGTGTTGCATATTTATCGAATTCGAATTGAAATTTCGAATGTAAAGAGATATATTAAAACCCATTTTAAAATGTAAATTGCAGATTGCAAAACGTAGATGTAAATACTTAATAAGAACTACTTCATTATTACTTGTCATGCATTTTACACTGAAATGTAATGAGAAATGTTTATTACTCAGGTTACCTGGCTCCCTCTCTGTTAGAAACACAGGAAAACACATCATTGAGAAATAACTTTTCAATGATTTACGGCGAGATTTTTGTCCCACAGTAAAGCAATCGTTTCTACACTGTGTCGTAATTTTAGTTAACCAACATAATTGATACAATTGATCATTAAAACAATATTGGATGAGTGGAAAGCATATGCCATAACAGAATGTTTAAACTATGTAGGACGTGTGGTCAATCTTGGCTCAGTTCTGCTGTAGGGAGAAAACAGCGGGGAAGTAAAAGAAGGGAAAAGTTATTTATTTTTTTGAACGAATCATTTTGAAGGAATTCATTATGGTTGTTTCTTTAAGCTGAGAGGATTTCCTCTGTTCTGCCACTAGTTTAGCATAGTTAGATTCGTTTTAAGTAAGTTAGTTTAAACAGCACTGATGAGTTGCTGGCACTTTTCATAGTTCTCTGATCGTCATATGAGAAGATCTGAACAAACATAAAACAACACATCTGCAGCCTTAAAACTAAAGGAATGGACGAGTACTCGAACTTAGTGGGAATTCAGTTGGTCTCTTTCCGATAATGGACAAGTTTTCAGTGATATATATATATATATATACACATATATATGTGGGGAACGGATGATCAACATTTATTTAAATGAAATAATTGGTGAGAAGGATGAAATTGCGACCATTATTAGTTCAGTCATCTGGGAATCCAGGAGTATTCAACATTTTTCACTTAAATTTTTTAAAAAATTGGTCGCCTGACTGAGTGCGACATAATAGCTGGCATACCAAGGTTCGTATCATTCCTCTTTTTCCTAACCAGTTCATCATCCATTCTATAACTAAGTAATTCCTTCAACCCTTTTATCTTGTTGAAATGTAAACTGCAATTAACACCAAATTATTTTTAACTGGACGGGACAGGATATGGTATTATCTTTACCGGAAATGAAATGGGCTTCCCTGAAGTCATCCAAAAATTTTTTCGCAAAATTAGTTCTCGACACTTGAATGCTTGACAGTTCTGCCGAACATTCGGAGCATTTTATTACTCCAAGTTTATTTTTTCCGGAAACCCCATTCCGAATCATTTGATTGCTACTTGCTAAGATTTCCGAAAGATTTTTAATTTCTTCAGGCAGATGTTGATAAAATGAAGATGCTTAAGATTTTTATTCCAAAATTTCGAAAAAAATTTTATTCACAAATTTTTCAAAATCAAACAAAAAACTCTTTTAAAAGCTAAATTTGTTATAAATGAGATTTGTATTTTGATAAAACAAGTTTATGCCTTCCCCTTCTAATTCCCATCCTATTATGGTTCTGCTACCGTTGCTAGGCATTGCTGTTAGATTTTTAAAATTGAAGAATTTTTTTTTTTTTTAAATCACTGAAAACTGCACGATTAGAAAGTCGCCATGACCAAACAGTTTTTTCCCTCCGTTTTGGAATTTCAAAATCTAACTTTATCTTTCATTTCTTTTTCTTTTTTTTCTTTGTGCGTAATTCTGCGAAATACTCATGACTTCCTTTTTGGTCCGTAGCTCAACGATATTTTATCAAAACGCAAATTTTAATGCAATTTTTTTTATTTGCATGACTCATTCTCATTTCATCAGTTGCTCGTACTTACCTTTCTTCCTTTCACTTGGTTCACTTATCAATACAGCTTATCATCTTTCTTTTTACCTGCAAAATGTCTCATCCTTAACTATAGGTGCAAGTGTAGCGTGCTGAAAAATAACAGCGCTTCGAACTATGGTATCCTTCTTCATAATAGGACTGATGACGTGCGTGATGCTGACGTACGTGATACGGCGAGTCCAGTCCTCGCTTCCAAACAGTCATAGTGAGATAAGCCTAGAATGATAGGAAGCAAGTCTTGCTTACTTTTCTTACTCATTTTTTCATCTCTTTTCCTTTTTCTAGGAGGAAAAACAGGCGGGAAATTTTTGAAAAATACCGCTTAAACAGATGAAATCAAATGATTACTGTATACATCATCGACTGCAGTAATGTGATGATTTCCAGCTGATCGTATCGATAATGGGGGGAACCTCTAGTTTAGTCTTCCGGGAATCGAAAAAAAAATCCAGTCGTTCTCTTGTCCCTGTAGCCTAGTGCTACTTTTGTAATATCAGTCCTATTGGATAATTGCTCAAAAATATACCAGTAAATTTCCATATTCATATGAGAAATTCCTAAAGCAATTCTAAATAAGGTATGTTTAAATTATCCTCCTGGAAGAATTGTGATGCCATTCGACGTAATCTCCGCGAGGTTCACTTTGTGTGGACTGAGTAAGTGTGCTCTAAAAATGGAAGGGAGTTGTCTTTCAACCATGGTTTTATTATGTAATCCCCCTTTCCTCTTAAAAAAAAAAAAGAAGGAAAAGCTTGTTCTGGATCTCGCAACTCGATCTTAATCACTTAATCACCACACACACATGCGACAAATAGCAGTGTATCTGCCATTTCTTGATCAGCAAAATCCAAGTTCGATTTAGCAACAAAGCTTTACCTCATAAAGGATTGGGAAAAGCAAAAATGAACACAACGAAGAAATGTGAATGAAGAAAATAATGATGCCTTCTTTCTTTCTCTCCTAATACCCTAAATCGGAGATATAGCAAAGAGAATGCCATCAAACTTTAAGGGTATCGTTAGCGGTGTCTCAGACTAAACTTGACACAAGTCTAGCTGAACTCTCGACAACTTTTCAACTGTTCTTGCCTACAACAGAATAGAAAGATTGCTCTATGGCCTGGATTTTCTTGGCGGTAACACACTGCCGATAAGCACACAGTGGCTTATCATCATTATTGATTTCAAAATCTAGACCCAATGAAATTGCACAGACATGAAATCACATTTCCCGCTCGAAATCTATTGATTCAGCAGGTGACCCCAAAAGGCTCTAGAAAAGCTGCGAGAAGATCGCACTCTTCTGATACTGCCACGTATCTTTTAGCCTTTTCGTATACTGCATAATGATTGAATGGATCACATTAAGTTCTTTATGCTTAATTTGTTACCGTACTTATCTCTGTTCTAAAAAGAAAAAAAAAAAAAAAAACAAGAAACAGGTAAGTTAATAGAGCTTTGAATAGCTGAGTATGGACAAATATACATATACAAACCTATATATCACACTGAGGATTCAACGGATTACAACTACAAAATAAATTCTTTCCAAAACAACTGTATCATGTGGAGAAAGCAGAAAATAGGGATCGAAGCTGAGGGAAGTTTTACAAGAATGCAAAATTATCCAAACGAAAGTCTTTATTGAAAGATCTTTTAACCTCAGAAAGAAGCCCATGGATAGCCGACTAATACTGATTCCAAGAAAAGGTTTCGTATCTTGTCTCTCATCAAAATTACTTCTTGTTAAGCATGTGTTCTTCTTTCACTACACCTTATCCAGAGCATACGATCCCAAAAAAGTTTTCAGGTGTTAAAAAAAAAAAAAACCCCTTTGATGTCACAGAATGTTACATAAAATCATTCGGGACTGTGTAACGATGGAGAAACTTTTTACTTCGCCAAATCTTAATTTTACCATCAGTTTTACCAACTGACACAGCCATAGTACCATCAACTGGATTGAGTGCAACCGCTGCAGCACCTCCAACGTGTGGCAGTTCTCCAATAACACAATGATACTCACGTGACCAAATTCGTCCACCGTCAACTGAGGCACTGAAAAATACGTAAGAGGAATCACTATTTATTCAATTTCACCAATAAACCAGACGGGATACTTAATGTAAATCTTCAGAAATATCTTGAGATTTAAATTTCAAAAAAACTGCATTAAGTAATTGAATATAACAGCTGGTTGAATATCTAGGAATCTAACAATAAAAGTTTTAGGTACTAGCACCGCCAGTCAATTTTTCTGAGGTCTACCTATAACCAAATAGGCAGCCATGGAGAAGAAAAGAGTGAAGGATATATTTTGTTTTGAAAATCAAATGCTGGATTTCACCTCGCAACGTAATGTCCACCAACAGAACAACCAAATCGTTCAATACATGTAGCAAAATGACCAATATATGACTTTTCAATTATCATTGTAGATAAATTGACGACGCAAATTTCGGCCTGCAAACTATTTCTCAAACAGAAGAATTTTTCTTACTTAATAAAGTTTTATTTTCGTTTCATTTGGGTTTCTGATTTATAGTATGGCATCCCATAGTAAATTATCCATAATTACAGCATATGAACTACAAATTAGTTATACTGGAAAGCGAACAGTGAAAAGAGCTCAGGACAACTTTAATGCCAGAGCCCATAGTAAAATCAAACAATCATCAATTATCAGAAGATTGACAAACGATGTCTTAAATTTTCGAAATCACTGTTTAACAAATTTATGCATTAGAAAATGATCAATGTATGGCTTTTCGATTATCACTGTAGATAAATTTCTCCCAATAAATCTGGAAAACAATCAACTACCGAAAAAAAAAAAGATAAAAGCCCACCAAATATGCAAACTGAGAACTGCCACCATAATTATCGTGAGTGACATTCACGTATAAATACCTGAAAAGTTGTCATTCAATTGAAAAAAAAAGCAACCAGATATTGCAAACAAAATTTCCTTGAATAAAATCAACGAATATTATAAATATTTGTATTGAAATAGTTTACTTATTAATCCGTAAAAAACAATTCAAAAAAAGAAATTAAAATAACTCAAATAATTTAAATAATTGACTGGGTTAGTCGTTGGTATTTATGCATGCACCATATCGCGTCACAGCAGAACATAGAAAACACACTTTTCAGCACCTATACAGCATTTCGAGAGGGAATGAAATGTTACAGAGGAGATCTGGCACCTCAAACAACATATTATTCTTCTACATCACGTAGTAGTTAACATCGTTATCAGTTAGAGTTATATGCATTTCAGTTCAGTTTCACTCAGAAAAAAAAAAAAAAAAACTCTGAATCATAAAGTTGTTATAGTTCTCAACTAAATAAATAAGGATTAGTACTCTGCTAAAATCGAAAGAATTATATTTCATTAGTTGTAGTTACAATTGTGTGGATAATAACGTTTCTGCCAATAAGCTAATCAATTCCTTCGATTATGAATCCTTTTTTANAATAAGGATTAGTACCCTGCTAAAATCGAAAGAATTATATTTCATTAGTTGTAGTTACAATTGTGTGGATAATAACGTTTCTGCCAATAAGCTAATCAATTCCTTCGATTATGAATCCTTTTTTAATTTGCTTCAAGACAACAAAGAGAAGGAAGAACTGATCGTAAGAGGAAAAAAGAAATTGTTAGGATGAAACATACTTCTGATCCAGGCTCAATGTCATGCCCATAATGTAAGCTTTCATGTCGATGACATGATCTGGAAAGTCAACCATTGACATTATTGCTGATAGCTGCGCTTCTTCATATTCTTGTGACTGATGGCTACGACCACTTGATCTGGAAGAGACTAATATACTAAAATAAATACAACAATTACAAATCTAAAAGAGTTATTATATCAAGCAATAAGTAAAATATTAATATTAATAAGAAAATTTGCAGAAAAACATAATTTTTCAGATCTTTTAGAACTTTCTGAGACATTCCCAGAGTACCAAGGTAAGATAGTATGTAATTAGTAAGCTGTTTAACACTTAAATTAGATGAGGTAAGGACTAAATTAGACCCAAAGAACAGAAATTTCAATTCAAGGTCATTCACTTTAAATTCGATTAAGCAATAATTTGAAAGTCCATATTTCCATAAAAAAACTGGCATGAAATTTAAAATGGGATTCCTTCTATCTACACTAGACCAAAAAACAAAAAAGCTGACCGTTTTCGTTTCGACCATGACTCCGTCTGTGGATTGATTTTTTCAGTAATCTGAAAAGTTTGAATAATTCCATTAAAATACTAAGAAAAAAACAGCCTTAATGCGATACTTCTTTGAAAGGAGAATTACAACTTTTTTTTTTTTTCATCAACAAGAAGTCGAAATTACGATTTTTTTTTTTAAACTGCATCCTCATTCATAAAATGCTCTACCTGTAGTATGACCAAATTTTAAGCAGGTAGGATAGCGACTGGATTTTCAAGAAAAGAAAAAAGTGAGTCAGAATAATCAGAATAACTAAACGATAATATTTAATAGTTATTGTTCCAACCATAAGAAATCAGACTATTAACCTTGCCTGCTTGTTTAATTTTGATTTTACTCGAAGGACAATGTTCTTTTATGGTCTTGCTTGAAATTTCTGGAGGCCTATACGACAAATACGGAAGTAACAAGTTTCTCAGATCAAATTTCGTTGAAATATAGAGGAAAAAATATGCGCTAATCAAATGCCACATATTTTAGGTAGAGTTTCGCAGTTCGTTTTTAATATTTCCAAATATAATTATATTTAATTCTACTGCACGAGCAAAAATAGCTTACCATATTCCCATCAACAATTTTGAAAGCTACACGATGCGGTAGTGAGAATTCATCGTCGCCAGTCGCATAAATTAATAACCGGTGGTCACTCTCGTGGCAAAAGCATGGACAACATGCGGGATACGTAGCTGAGGAGCTATCATCAACATTGCAGTTCTCGTCTACCAAATGCCAATTTTTGCAGTTCGAACAATTAGACTTCCATTCAGAACTAATTTCTTCAATTCGCTTCTTCATTTCGTTTCTCCGTTCATTACCACTTAATTCTTCACTCACCAGTTCATTCGCTTTTGAAGTTAACGTCTGGAAATGAATCATTTTTAAATTACAAGACTCATCTTGGTTTACTACTGGTGACGAATAGACCAATATTCCTTTCCAGAACTATGAATCTGCGTACAGTAAAAGTGTTACACTACACAGTTTTGTAAAAAAATATTCATGGTAATAAATTTTAAACTAAGACAAAATAAAAGCTTAGTTAATCAGCATATACTTTCACCAAATATCCGTTTTCGATTCGAAACGAATAAATTTTATAATATTAAAGAAAGGATTAAACTTCACTGAAAGTGTCTCACCTTATGTTCAACTGCTGCTTCTTCTGCAAGCATTACAATTCCTCGAAGTCGAGAGGGAACGAACCGACCTAATTTAATCATTTGACAGTAAGTTCCACCTCGATTCAATATTCTTGAAAAAGGAAAATAAAACATTTATAATTATCTGTATTGACTTTGAAATGACATTACGAGAGTAGAATTAATTAGTATCACTGGAATTTTTTTCTCCATTACCAACATTTTAATCCACGGGTCAAAAAAAGTCCATTCAAAATGTTTTTAAGTAGGGCTAAGATGGGTTTGCAACATTACTAGGGAAATGCACTGTGTTGACATTTAGGCAGCGTAAGCTTCAGGGCCGATATTCACTGAGAAAAACCTTCGCTTTCCACATATATTTTAAACTTTTTACGACAATTTATATCATCTTTTCTCAAGAAAGAAAGTAGTCTGACAAAATTAAAAAAGTTTTACCGAAAAACAGGACTCATAACAGATTCGTTACCAACTGCATCCGGTGACAGTGACGAGCATATCCAAATTTGCGATACTGACGTCCCCACAATAGAGCTGAAAAGTGGCTGTACATCTTTGTTTACATAAATTAGTTATCGAAATTTATTGCAGTAATTAATAATTGAAGTTGAAACGAAAAGTGTCACTATAGAGAATTTTTTTTTCAAGGTTTGAGACACAATTCAGCTTTATAGAATATAAACTATATGAAGATTTTATATTTTCGGTCTACAGCATCACTGGTTTTCGACATAATTACTATGTAAATTTATCTAAAACATGTTCAGCAAGTTGCAAAACCAGAATTCAGAAAAAGCAATTAGCAATAAATATACTTTCGATTGAAGAAATATATATCACCACTGAATATGTAAGAGCTATTGTACCAGCAGGCACCCACTTCAGGTGGATTATTCAGCACGCGACATAAGTAATGTATTGATGAGCTGTCTTCTGTAAAAGCAACTCGATAACATATTATTTTGATTCCATGCTATCAGTCTAAATTAATATGAATATCGATGGAAGTATATCTGAAACCAGGTCTTCGTCTGTCTATGGAATTATTAACGATCAGAAACAAAAAACATTTTGGTAAAAATCTAATAATTTATTATAACTGTTCCGTTAATTAGAAGCAGGACAAATGTATGCCATATCTGACAGAATCCTTCAACAGTTACGCGAAATTTTAAAATTAAGTTCGAAAGTTCCCTAGAATAAACTTTGCTTACTTAGAGTGAACTTTCCGAATATTTCAGGAAGGAAAAACTATTTTAACCTTTTCTTTTTCAAAAAAAAAGTTACTGCCTAGTTAGTATAAATGGAAGATTTGTATAACTATATGATAAGACAAACCATCGACAGAATATACAGCAATTTCACCAATTCCACCATATTTTACACCAGCCACAAGCAAACGTTTATTATCAGCACTGAACTGAGAGCTCAAAGCACGTTCCCATCCGAGCGCATCATCCATATATCTTTCATCTAACAAATATACCGGACTTGTCGCCGTCCAAATCTATGATAAAACAGAACGAATAAATCAATGACAGCAAAAGAAATTTTGACTAATCGATGAAAAGTTAGTTGAAGTGATTACTGTCTTTTACACTAGCTATCTGGAACCATTTGTAAATGAAGGTTATCTAGTACTTAAGTTTTCAAAGTACTAACTTCACACCCTTCTTAAAGATAACTGACATCAGTTCAGATAAATTTAACAAATAATTATTCATTTAGTACATAACAGTTCCTTTAGATATATGAAATTTTCAGGAAGACATTGCTGCTGTAATTTAACTCATTTATATTCTTTTCGCAACGGAAATTTTTTTTGATGTAAGAAAGGTAGAGAAAGAAAAGAACAAAAAACTCACTTTGAAGGAGGCGTCATTAGCTGTAGTACAAAATAGTTGGCCATCATCGGAAAATGAAACGTGTGATAAACCATCAGGACAGTCTCTTAAACTCTCGGTAAGAGTTACGGGTGGTTCAAATTTCAGTAACTTGTATTCATCAATCCAACGTTCACAAACCTAAAATGAAATACATGCTTTGAATAGCATCTACGTATACAGCCAGCACTTACCTCATTTATCTCAAAGAAAACTGGTAATAAATTTCAAACGACTGCTCTTAAAATTGAAACTTACCTTTCTGTAAGGTTGACTGTTTCGTGTAAAATCTTTGAAAAATAGATACTTCCATAGTGAATCATCTTCTCCCACACGTTTCCAGTGATAATTAACATTACCAAGACGTGCCAACTCTTTTGCTTCTAAATAAGACATTATCATCAATAGTAGTTCGGTTGGTAAATCGTCCCATCCTTCACTCATCTAATCACTGAAAAAAATTGGAAGTCCAGATTATGATGCATACGATTCGCTGACATAAAAGCAACTGCATTACTGAATTTTATTTCGTATTGGAATTCACTTACATATATATCTCTGCATAAATTAATTCATAAGTATTTGATTTCATATGCTGCCCCAGCAAAAAAAAAAAAAAAAAAAAATAGAGAAAATTGAACTGGAATTATTTTTTATAAAAGGTAACAGTTAGCAAAGGTAACAACTCTGTTTATATTCCATAGAGCATGATAATGACTTATAAAGGAAACAATGATTAAGACTGAAAGTGAAGACTAATGAAATGAGAGAGGTATCATTTGAGGTGCTCCATCTACAACACATTAATGAAGCCTTAACTGAATTGTAAAGGACACTTGACGATTTTGTGGTGTGAAAACTTGCTCCAAAAAAGGGTAAGGTCATTCTGTCTAGTTCACTTCAGGCCTCCCAATCACATCTAAGAAGTTGCTTGATGATGTTATTATCTATCCGATCTTACTAAGAGCATACTTCTTGCCACAACTAGCAGAGCGAAGAAAATGCTTCCATCAAGTTCGCCAAAATACGATGTTCAATGAATCATTGGCAAAAAAGCTTCGATTATCATGAGCTTTACTTCCATCAATAAGGACATATTTATGAAAAGTGACAATGAATTTTGAATATGATTTGCAAAACACATATAAATTCCAAATCACTGTATAGTACAAGGAAAAATACAATAAAAATTAGGAAAAATCAAGAATCGAGTCAATGAAATTGAGGCTTAGCAGTAATCAGAGACCCAAAAAAACCAATCAGGAGTTCCACTAACAAGTAACTGCGTAATTAAGATTGCTATAAAATGTTAAACTACTATTTTTCCACTTTATTCGGATATTTCATTTTAGCTTAAATTACATTGTAGAAACAATGCAATTTATTAAATTTGTAGCTTGGAGCAATCATCTCATTTATTAAGTGGCAATTTCATTCAATTCAAACTCATTGTTATTTCTAATAAATCACTTTCTGCGAAACTGCCTTCAGAAAATGAAATTGGTTTTGAGAGGAACTAGGGAAGACTAACGAAGGATTCATGCAACACTTGTTCCTACATCTAAGAATTTAATAAATCATCTGCAACCCGAATGCTTCATAGCTACCTTTCATAGAACTAGCAGCTATTAAATGTTTTAGCTTCGTTCAAATTCCTAGATAGAGCGAGGAAAGAAATGATCATTAAAAAGTGATATAAGGAAGCAGAACTTTTAGATCCAAAATATCTAACTTTTAACATTTCTCCCTTCAGTTAATGTTAGCTCTTCATATAACTATCCAATATGTCCATTCCTGACACCACCACTTGTCACTTACTACAATACGCAAGAGTATTGCAGATTCCAGCCATGTCAGTTTTGTATTCAGGAAAAAGTGTTACCATTTAAATTTTTGACACGTAAAGTAAGGAAAAGATATAAACTAATGATAGTGGAGATCAATCTCAGTTATGTAAATAGTACAAGAAATCAGTTTGCTAATTTTTATTGATCACACCGATGTTACAACAAGCAACAATGAGAAACTGCAACAATAAGGAAAAAAACTGCCCATAAAGTGAATTCTACTGAGTTATTCCAAACTAAATGGACATGCACCGAAATCACCCGAAAATTAGACTTTTTGAAGAATTATTTACAATTCCCACTGCGTGGAACCGAACAATTTATTTTTCTGATTCTTTAAGCCAGTAATGATAGAATTACTTTTAACTACATCCTCATTTCTTCTTAAATTTACCACGGGAAAACATTCCTAATCAAATAGCTTGTTCAATATTAATCTGTTTACTAGTAATTTATAACAAAAGAAAAAAAATTATAACAAGCAATTAATTTGTACAACTGGCCGGTATTAATAGAATATGAACTAATTCTTAGCGCATCACTGGCCAATTACACATATGCAGTCGAGGAGCTGCTTTAGTAAAACCTTGTCACCAACTTCGTCCAGAATTGATGTGCACGAAAAACAGTACCTGAAAACACGAAAACTGAAAAAATGGAATATGCGACGAATACTCTATAAAAAATCCTGTAATGTTTTAGAAACGGTAATATCACTCATAGCATTATGTAACTTAAAGCAGTTTGACTGTGTTACCTTCGAACTAACGAACTTAAAGTACTATCCAATTTTTTTATACTATTCCTATACTATACTAAACTCATCTTTAAAAATTTCAAGTCTTATCTCTTAAGAAAGGATATACAAACCAAAAATTCAAACCACATCTAAAAAATCTTTCTTTCTTCTGTTTGGCACCAAACAAACCTTTCATTCTTCTCTCCTTCGTAAACTGAAGCACACAGCATACAACGACTTCTATTTGTGGCTGGAGCTTGCAGCTTATTAGCGGTACCCAGTATTGTTGTTATGGTACCAGTGAAACCATCCATTATCAAATTGCTTATAAAATCCCGTGAAATTGATTGTAAAGATGGTTCACCAATATCAGCCTTTACACGGTCCTTTTGTATATTTAAAATATATCGATCACTTTTCTCGAATCTGCAGCATTTTTTCCCATGCACGGCTAACTATTTATTTATCTTAACTACGTTAAAAAAGATTTGAAAAGCATGTTTTTGCAAACACCTCCCACTTAATTTCAAAAAATACTTGTAAACAGAATAGCTAATATTCAGTGCAGCACAACAATACCTCTGTACATTAATTCCACCTATAAAGTCAACCAATTTATCAAACCAGATAAGCCTTAATAAATTTAAAAAATTAAAAAAGACAGAAGTTGAAATGAAAAGATACCGATTCATAAATGCAATTTCCTTCTCGCTAATTTCACGAAGTGGACGAATTAATGTAACACTACCACAACGCTTATCAACTACATTAGCTGCATGAAAAACAGAAGGTCCTGAAAACTTACAAAAAAATACCACAAGCAGGTCATCAGCAGTTCTAAAAAAAAAAAAAAAAAAAAAACGATAGGGTTCTGAAACTTTGAAAATTAAAGAAATAAAAAATAAAGTGAAAAGGAAAAGGTCTTATAAGCTGCATTAGAACGTAAGAACAATTCAGGTTATCAACAATTTTTTTTTTTTTTGAGAAACAAAGGATACCTCTGGCTAGCGCGAGAGATGAAAGCGTTTTGGAAGCTAATTCATCAGCGGATGCAGACAGCATTACTTTATTAATCCCCAACTTCTGTGCTATTTTTACACACAACATATTCGAGCATAAATGTTCAAGTTCCTCCCTAACGGATGATGATGAACAGGAAGTCAACAGACACGTCCATTCTGGTACCTTAATAGTCTATAGCACTAAGAGAAGAAAAATCATATGTAACAAAATAATCATTCTAAAAGCTCAAACTTAATTAGGAAGGAAGGTTCAAAAGCACTTTGCCTTTAAGGAATATCCACTGAAATGCGTCAAAATAAATAAAAAAAAAAAAAAAAAGTTGTAATTTTTTAAAATGCTATAGGAACACTGGTGACACTTTAAAAAAAATTGCAGCTGCACATAATATCAGTACCANACTGAAATGCGTCAAAATAAATAAAAAAAAAAAAAAAGTTGTAATTTTTTAAAATGCTATCGGAACACTGGTGACACTTTAAAAAAAATTGCAGCTGCACATAATATCAGTACCATGTGAAAAGAAATGTTGATATTATGTTTTGCTCGAATGATAGTAAAGTAAATAATTTAAGCTTAATTTAGGAATTTTAGTTAATTGTAGCAATTCATAATACTGAAGCTTTAATCTTAGTAAAGTTCAAACGCTACTATAAATTAAGATCTAGTAAATCTTTAGTGAACAATTGCTCGGCAATCAGATCGTGCTTTGGAAACAAAGAGAACGAAAAAAAAGTACATGCTCAATGCCACAAATATCGGAAGATGCTCGTGGATCAGAAATAATGTTGTCAAAGATCGCAGCAATGTGAACAAAAATCCACGGACATGGGATACATTCCTTGATAAGTTCTACTTCGTTCTTGATATTATTAATTAGTCCTTCATTTGTTTCTCTCAAAAGAACCATTACCTGAACAGACGCTGCACTCGAAAGCAAGAAACAATAATAATTATCCAGAAAACTAAAACATATAAATTCAGATTCGAAAATCTCCACGACTGGACAAGGCTAATCATTAACTACTGAAAAAGTTTACAGCGACAACTGTCAAGATTTTTTTCTAAAGACTATCTAGATCACAGCAGAATTCCAGATACTTGATTCCTAATAACAAATCCAGAAGTCTTTTATACTAACAACATGTTCAAATTCAATTAATTTAAAAATAGGACACTTACAGTAGGTACCAGTGTGAGTCGTTTATGAGCATCAGCTCGCAGACCTTGACTAATTACGGATAATAAAAATGCGCCAGAGTTAGTCCCATTATATACGATTAAAGTTTCTCGCTTTTCACCATCCTGGAGTAAAAAAAAAAAAAAAAAAAAATAAGTACTCAATACTCTGGAGGTTTTATCACTTTTAAAGAGGTAAAAAATCTTTGCCACAAAGCTACAGCATTCCAAAAGAAAGGAAATACTAGATGTTGCTGTTCACGACACTAATTTTTAAGGTAGGTTCAAATTTTCTGAGAGTGCTAAATATTGATGAAGCAACACACTTAATCTATTAACTGCTTTGAACCACTTTTAGAAATCTTCTAACTTCATAGATTTCGAATATTCATCTAACATAATTAATACAACGATGCATGGGAAGGAACAATAATTATCCTCTAAAATTCATAGTTAACTGAAAAGCCTCGAGATCACAAACCTGTCATAGTCAACTAGCATAGGTTTTACAAATTTAGAATATGATAAAATCGTGCTAACCTTATACAATCGTCGTTTACCGATAGAAGAGCTAAATTTATGCTTCACCATCTGAGTAAAGCATGGCCTGCAGTATACTGCTTTCTTGGCATCTGTACAACACAATGTAGCCATATCTGGACACTTTACACATCTCCTCATCTCCAAAGACATTTTCCACTGAAAGAAACCAATCATTCATTCATGACGAGAGCCCCACATAGAAAGCTTTCATCCAGACGCTGCATAAAATCCTGAACTCTCAGTTCAGGTCTGATTCCAAAGCAGTACATATGAAGTTAATAAATTATGAAGGCTCCACATTCCTCGGGTTCCTCTTAAAGTACCGTTCATCTTTCAAAACGAAAATCCGCACACAGTTACACTTCCATCGAGAAAAGGTATCACCTACACAGCACTATTTGCGAGTAGTTTCGTTACCTGTTGGCAAGCACTGTGTCATTAACAATAATTATACCTGATTTACTACGTGCATAATCATGGAAATGTTGGAAGATTAATGAAGTTGCTACCAAACGAGATTGCTACCAAACGAGTAGAACCTTTTGTCCCGAGGTGTTCCTGTTGCAGTCTCTGTTCTCGTCGTATCAGATCTTTAGCCTTCAGCAGTCCCTTTCGAATACTCCAGGTCACTTTAGTACATCACTTTCGACTATTTCAGAAATCACTTGCTCCTTGGCGAAATGCCATTATTCTCCCACTAATTAACAAACGATGCCACGAACCACCGGCACAAAACTACTACAGTAGTGGAACATCCAGATCATCGTCTTTATTTCGGACTGCCACCAGGATAATGAAATGTCACTCATACTCATGTATAGCTAACCCTTCCATCATATTGTCCAATTCGTTTTTTTTTT
>RCAB01000853.1:0-10000 GCA_003640385.1 Setaria digitata
AAGGACCTTCCTCATTGCACATAGATGAGCTTGTCACATCTTTCATCGTATTCCGTTCGCTTGGTCTATCTCAATTCGCCGAGAAATTTAAGATAAATTCATTCTTATACTAGAAGTGCTACTACGATAAATTATGCAGTTGTTACTTCTGTCTAATGTTTAACAAATAGTTATCATTATCAATAGGTATTTCATTTATTCGAGCATCTTTTGATAAATCAGGTAAAAGGTTCTCAGAAGTAGCAGTATGATTGATACTGCTAACAGAATGAAGTATACAGTAGTGGCAACAACTGGTAACTTCTAGTGATATGTGTTAATATTATTTCATGATTCTAAATCTAATCACAAACACATTAACAAACTTCTAATTATTCGATTATCCAATTAATCAACTTTTCAAANATATCTAAAAAATGTCTAAAAAAAAATCTCTTTTATATCTAAAAAATGCAATTGTTTTATTGTTTGATAGCATAACGTTATAACTTTTTTCTGACTCATTTATTAAAATTAAATGTGACTAGAAATAGGCCAAACCAACCAAACCAATAATTTATTATGTAACAGTTAAGTTGATAGTTATAATTTAATCAAATTATCACTCGTCTGATTTTGCTTGCTTTCTCATGACAATATTATCATTTTGTTTCCACAATTTCAATGATTGATTTCGAGATAAAAATGCAGAAGATAATGAATGTTTGGTTTACTGTAGGATTAAACATTGTAAGTAAATTACAAACTGAAAGATTGATAATGTTGATAACACTGATAATATTGTTTAATATTGGTTTGTTTCGACATATAATTCAACAAGTGGCCCAATTCATCATTCAGGACTCAAAAATTATTAAACAAATGATCAAACTAATAATTTATGAGGGCAGAATCCTCGAACTTATGACGCATATTCTCTGTTTTATTCTGTTGATGAATTGATAAATATTCTGAATGTAGTAATGATAATTGTTGAAATTTCGCGCAGCAGAAATAATTTTAATAATATAAACAAATTAAAAAACTTCTAATCCAATTTGTTTTTTCTTTTCTTCTTTTCCTTTCCAACAAAAAAAAAAAATGTATTTTGCAATAAAAGTGGCAAATGTTTTCATAAACAAATGTAGCAGAAATCGAATCAGAAGTACACAGTTTGAGCAGAGAAATTTCTTTAAAATACAAGTAATTAATTATATCTAGCATCTGTTTTTTTTTTCCGTCCAATTTTTTTATATAAAATTTGTTTTTTATTTTTAAAATCTCGTAAATTAGATGTTGAATGATAAATTTTTCCTTCAAAATCTCGTAAATTCGATGTTGAATGATAAATTTTTCCTTCAAAATCTCGTAAATTCGATGTTGAATGATAAATTTTCCCTTCAAAATCTCGTAAATTCGAGTTAAATGATGAATTCTTCTTTTAAAACTTTGTAAATTCGAAGCTAGAAGACAAATTTTTCCTTTCCTTTCGTTTGTTTTTTTTTTTTTTTTGTTTTTTGTTTTTCACTAGCAAATTGATAAATGAGAATTTAGCCTCAATATTACCGAATATGCTTAATGACCGGAAAAATGAGATTATATTCATTCGCAAAACATTGTTTTGTTCTAATTTTTTAAGTTATCATACATAATTTAATGTACTTAATTGGAAATTATTCTAATTTAAAATCACTACGCTTAATTAGTAAATGATTGAGTGCCATAAATTGTTAATGTAGTTATTAAATATGCATTTTTACATTGTTCATACAGGAACCAATAGCTGTTTTATTTACCATATTTATTGATAATATTATGTAAGTAATTTGAAATGTTTAAAATTGCAAAATTAGTAATGAAATTTTATAACAGAAAAATTGAAAATTTTGCTGCATATATTTGAAAAAATAATTTTTTATTTTTCTTATAGTACTATTAATTTCTTTTTCTGCAATTAAAATTGGTAATTATGTGTGATTTTCCTCAATTGCCGCTTTTTTCTTTCCTTTAATCCTCATTATCGCTTTAAAATGAATACAAATTATTGTTTGATTTTGGTTTTATTTGAATAAATTCGTCTATTTATCTATCTTTTATTATCACTGCTAATTAATAATTAGAAATTATCACTTCATATTTACACCTTAGTCAATATTATTCAAAAAGAAAAAGAAAATAAATTCAGAAATCATTCGTCAAGATGACCATTTGTATATTTGTCCATTTATTTAATATTACTAATTACTGGAATCATTTTATTTTTTTTCCCATTTCAATCTTTTTTTTTCTTTTTTTTTTTTTTGCAATAATATTATCAAAACTTAAAAAGAAAAAAATAAATGAGAAATTATTGAAATAAAATAGTCGCAATTATCAAATTTGACATTTAATTTCTTCACTTCTCATCTATAATTATTAAAAAAGAAATAAATAAATAACTTTTTTTTTTCTCTCTCTCTCCCAACAATAATATTATCTTTAGAAAAAAAGACAAAACACAAAAAAAAAAAAATATTAAATGTAAATACAAAATAAAATAAAATGGTCCCAAAATTACCAAATTGGATTACAACAAATAGTACAAATCTAAAGAAGAGAGATTGATGATGATGATTAGCTCTCTCTCTCTCTCTCTCTCTCTCCCTCTCTCTCTCTTTCTCTCTTTGAGGTCAAGATTAAGTGAGTTCGCGGAAGATTTATCCGGAAGGAGAGATTTCTGGGAGGGCTTCTTTCTTTCTTTCTTTTTTTTTTTTTTTTTCCATCCTTTCCTAATTTCCTCTCATTATCATTAACGTTTCATTCTTCTTCTCGTCGTTCCATTGTCAGTTGCAAATCAGTCGCTTTCCTTTCATCTCAAAATATTTTCCTCCATTCATTTTATTCATTCATTACACATAGCTCATTCCATCAGTGCCACTGATAACAACATATCAGCTCTGATAAGCGTTAAAAATTTTTTCCTGATTGATTTATACTTCCTCTTCCCCTTTCATCCTCCACTCTCTTTGAAAAAGATAAAAATGAAAAGTTTAGTTCATTTAAAATAAACCTTTATTACTAATATACGCAGATGATGCATTCTCACTTATCCCATCATTATCATAAAATAGGTGATAATTTTATAAAAACTATTATTTACTCATTCTACATATCATATTATATTATATCATATCATTGGCTTATAATATTCATATAATGAATGGATTGTTTGATTGATAAACTTTGATTAATAATAAATCTTTGATATAATATGATAATAATAGATTATAATGTTATTTTGTTATTTTTACCATTAATAATCATAATTAATCATTAGCAAAGAAAAAAAAAAAAAAAAAAAGGAGAGAAAAATGATTAGAGGATATTTCTGAAATGCTTCATCATAATTTTTTTGATTAGAAATAAACACATTTTCTTTAGTAATCAACAGTAATTTGTCAGAAATAAACACGATTAATATTTAAATTGTTTCCCAATAATCAATTTCTTTTTTTTGCCAGTTTTTAAATATTTCAAATAGCACTGAAATTTTAAATTTATGAATTGTAATTGATTGTTTTAAAAATTAATTTACTTTTAACCTTTCAGTTCTTTTTTTTTTTCACGAAGACACTAAACAATTAATTAGAAAATCAAATTAAATAATGTATTAATTGGAACAGATGCATTTAGCATGCTCTAATGAATTGCGGTTGCAATCATTTTGAAATATTACGGTAGCAGAAATATTTGTTATCAATCATTTTGCTTATTTATTATTTTTCTAATGATGAATAAAGGAAAAAAATTTCTGTTTTTTTTTTTTTAATTATTGCAAATAGATAATTTAAGTGATAAGTGATAATTTCGTAAAAGAAAAAAAATAGATGCATTCGATAATTTAATATATGAATAAATTTGCTGTCAAAAAAAAATGGATGTGTTTTTGTATACATAAATTATTTCAATTGATAAATGATAATTTGTAAACATTTCTTTTTTCATTGCTTTGTACTTTATACATTTACTTTCATTTTTTTTTAATGAAAAAATTCGAATAATTAAGATTTTTTGCTGGAAAAATAAATGACGAAATTTGGATGCGTCTTTTTTTTTTTGGATTAATTATTTTGGTTGCTTAGCTTTAAATAAATAAATATGCAATTTTTAAATCTTATATTTACATTAAAATTAAACAAATAAATTGCAATTGAAGAAAGGCCGGCTAATCAACTTTTTTTTTTTTTGCTTTTTGTTGTTCCATAAGTTACAACAAGACACAAACAAATAGATAAACAAACAAGTAAAACAAAATAAACAAAATTGATGCATAAAAATAAAGCACAATAATTATTAGCATGAAGTTATAATTAAATCAAACAAATCAGTATAATAAATGAAAAAAAAAAAAAAAAAAAAAAAAACAGAAACATAAAATAAAAATATTTTAAAGTTCAAAATGTCAAAGGTTAAACATTAAAAGATGAAATTTACTTTTTTTTTTTTTTTTTTCTTTTGTTCTCCCTACTTTCTAACCTATTTATCACCAACAATACCTTCCAGGCGCCTTCTTTTCCTTTCTTTTTTTTTACACATAAAGGATTATGTTATCAAAAGGATAATATATAGATGGATTATCATATCAAAGGGATAAAAAAAACTTTTTCCATATGCAAATTTGTTGATGTGCCAACGGTTAAGTGCTCTTTTGTGTACAAAAAAATTGTAAATGAAATAAAAAGAAAACAATAGCAAAGATAAAAAAAAACATTTCTTTTTTTTTTTTTTTTTAATGTAAATAAGACAAATGTGAAAGTTTGAATGGAAGCATTAACAAAACTTTTTTCATCTCACAGTAATTTAATACTTCAATAGGAGAGGCAATTATTTACAGAGGATTAAAATAGATGAAAGAAAAATGAATGAATATATTGGAAAAAGGAAAAGAAAAAAAAAAAAAAAACACAAAAGATGAGACGCTTAAATACACTTATTTGACGTAACCACGTGAAGTAAATGAAATATAAGATAGCATTGTTCCATAATATATAAATAATATGTCCAGCCGAAAGACACATGTATTCATTCTCATCTTGAGGACATAGTGCTACTACTATAATTGTTCGATAATTATTAGAATCATCTGAAGATTGGATTCTGGAAAAGGTGTTTGTTTGAATTTACAGTGCTGGTGGTGTCGCCTGATTTGTATGCAAATGTTTCGATTCATTCATCTAAAAGATTGAATTCAAGAAAAGATAGGATTTTTGGATTCACTGAAAGATGTTAACGAATTTTGCATAAATTTGTTTCGTACACACATAAATGATAGATTTAATTGAGAAATTAAATTAAATTTTTCTTAAAAATTTGCCAAAATAAAATTTGTAAAAATTTTTTGATTATTATAATATGCATGTGTTTGTTGAAATTAAATTTAAGAAATTTTACTCCAAACATTTTACAAATACAAAATATTTATATATATATTTTTTTTCAAATATTTGTATAATATTTATATATGCATATCTAATTAGGTTGCAATTAATTTATGCGTAATTATTGTTTTGAAAAAAATTTAAAAAGCATTTTGTGAGTGAGAGCTTTTAAAAAATTTCGATAAAAATAAATATGAAGAAATGGCATTCAAAAAGATAATGAAATAAATAGCAAATTCAGAATTTTTCAAAAAAAAAAAAAAAAAATTAAAAATGTATATTTAAATAATAGTGTACAGATTCCAAAATTTTTAAACATATTTATAAAACTATTTTTATCCATTGCATATATTTCATTCCAAATTTAAATTTTTCAAAAAATTGATCTAATCATCAGTGGGTAACAAAATTGCAAAATTAAATGAAATGAAATAACAAACGTTTGGTTCAGTTCCTTCCAAAAAATTACTGAAGCAAAAAAAAAATTCCATACCAAAAGTATTGATAATTTTTTTCAAATATGAAAGTTTAGATTTTTTTTTTTCTTTTGAATCCTAATAGTTTTTCTTATTTTTTTTTTCTTTTTAATACGAAAATTTAAATATGCGATTGTATAATATGATTTTCATTTAAAATAACAAGAAATAAATAAATATAATTAAATATATATTTGTAATTGAAAACCATGTTTATCATATAAAAAAAGAAAAAGAAAAAAAAAACATAAATAGCAAATTTATTCTTTTAAACATTGAAAAAACCAATTTTAAAAATTTTATAGAATAACCAAAAATGTACTTACTTTAAGTGAAAATTATAGGAAATANTATAATAAATATATTTAATTATATAAATAAATATAATTAAATATATATTTGTAATTGAAAACCATGTTTATTATATAAAAAAAGAAAAAGAAAAAAAAAACATAAATAGCAAATTTATTCTTTTAAACATTGAAAAAACCAATTTTAAAAATTTTATAGAATAACCAAAAATGTACTTACTTTAAGTGAAAATTATAGGAAATAAGTAACTAATAGGAGAAAATGAATATGAAATTTCTTTACTTTTTTATTTTTTATTTTCATATGATTTTTATGTCATATATACAAAGTAAGAAATTTAATAATTTATTTAAATCGTCTAATTCTTGCAAAAAAAAAAAGTGATTACTTTCATCATTTATAGCAACACCAATCGTTCCAAGAATAAAATTCGAAAAGCGTTATTAAGAACAAATTTGCAAGAGAAAACGTCAGATTATTGGAAATTAAATATTCTTTTACAACTTAATAATTCATCATAGGCATTGAAATTGTTTTTCATTTTATATTATTCATTATCAGATTTTGCTATCACAAAATGAGATAAGAATGTAGCGACAATAAATATTAACTAGCATTTCAGTTAAGATTAGATTTAATATTTTAAGCTCAGTCTCATCTAACGTAAATGATTATTCATTTTAACTTCAAAATCATTTCCATATATTATAGATTTTTACTTTTCGAAAAATTTTCACCTAATAGCAAGTATTTTGTAATAAATAATTTAATAACAAAACTAAATATTTGCAATATTCCACTTTTAGAAGAAAAGGACAAAAAAAAAAATTTATTTGATTACGGTATTTTTTTTTTTCTAAAACTTATTAAACTGTTATAGGGTGAAATTAATTTTTAAAATAAAATCAGGAAAAAGAAAAAAAAAAAAAGCATTCCTTCATAAATTTTTCTCTTTTTTCTTTTTTTTTTTTGTTTAAAATTTTTAAATGAAAGGGGGAAAATTTTTCAGGTTTATTATTTTGTTTGCCAAACTGGAACTAATTGTTGAACTTCTTACATTGCTTCTTTTTTTTTTTTTTTCGCTCTCTTTCATTTTTATTTTTTTATTTGCTTTTTTTATTTTTTAGTTCAACAAAAATCAATCAGTCAACAGTCAATCAACTGATTGATTGATTTCGCTTCATTCTAAGGTGATAATAGTGATGAGATTTGATAACGATGGTGGTGCTGATGATGATAATATGGGTAGCGGTTTTGATAGAAATAAAAAGAAGTGAAGAAGTTGATAGTAAGTAGTTAGAAATGGATGGATGGAAGGAAGAAACAAAAAAAAAAAAAGAAGAAAATGATGAAACTGGTTGATTTTTGTGATTTTCTTGGAAAGCGGAACTGCCATCGAATGAATTCCTTTTTTTTTTTTTTTAAGAAAAAATCTCTTTGATCTTGCCGCTTTTTAAAATCAGCCAAATTTTTCTAATGCACAAAACAAAAAAAGAAGAAGGAGGAAAAAAGAAAAAATTAAAATCAAATGATTTGCTACATATTATCATGTGAAGTTGCTTTTTTTTTTTCCTCTCTTTTTATTTTTCTGTTTTTTTTTTTTTTTTTTTTTGAGTTGTAAGCCTTTGAATTTATATAATCCTTCAATTTTTTTTTTTTTTTCTTTTTCGTTTCTCATTTTAATTTTTTTTTTTTTTTTTTTTAATCCTTCAAAACTTTCCACATAGATCATTTACTTCACTTCTGTTTTATACATATATATAAATATATATGTGTGTCTGTACAGGTGTGTACGTAACTGAACAAATGCGTGTACCAGAATTCAAAAATGACTATAGACTGTTATTTCATTTTCATTTTTCATTCTTTTTTTTTTTCTTTCTCTTCCTTTCTTTCTCATTCCTCTCCCTCTCCCTCTCTCTGTAAAAAAAAAAAAAAAAAAAATTTCAAATTTTACACCATGTTTTCAATTTTGTTTTCCTGTTTTTTTTTTCTTTTATTTTATCAAATATAAATTATAAATATTATCTGCTTTCTCTCGAATGAAATATTTTATATGAGAAAATAGCGTAAACTCGAGAAGAATTACTGTAGGAGGATACGGTGAGTGCACAGTAATGAGTGATGTTAGTGAATAAATTTTTGAAATATATTTACTTCACTAATTACTCTTTTTTTTTTCTTCATTTTTCTATTTTTTTTTCTTTTTTTTGTTGACGAAAAATTACCTTAGTATTTTTTTTTTTTTTTTAAATTTAAGTAGTTGAAAATATCAGTCCAGAAAATGGATTTATCCTGCATGATCAATGTTTAGGAATAAGTTAATGTAATTTAGATGCATTTTAAGCTCCTAAAAATTGCTTCTTTTTTTTTTTAACCTAGTTTCATCGATAGTTGAAATGAATTTTTAAAAGAAAGCAGAAGTACGAGATGCTTCCTTGTCCATTTTCATTTTTAATACAATTAATTAATAATAATATTTTATTCATGTTTCATTTCCATAAACAATAACCTGCAATATGCGAAATTTTAATTTACACTTCTGATATCATCAGCAATAGCGCTAGACATAAGATTGATTTAAGATGAATGGGTTATACATAAATAAAGTAATTGATTAGCATGTTAAAATCAATATCAGATATCCTTGAAACTGATTAAATGATAACAGTATTTGATACACACCTATCAATTCAGCATTTCAATAGGACTTCGATTTCTTTTTTTTGTCCTTCTTTCGCTGATATTTCACTGGAATCTCTTTTTTTTTTTCTCTCTCTAACCTTTAATTTGCATTACATTTGTCCAAGATATGTTTTAAATTTCTGATGAATTGAATAAAAATAAAAGATGAAAGTTTGAATTGTCTTTAACAAAAAAAAATAAATAAATAAATAAAAAATACTCTACGTAAGAAAAAAAATTTTTTTTCAAAAAAAAAAAAAAAATTACGAACAAAATTTTTGCTCATAATGTTTTTTTTTTTTCGATTAATAAAATTTAGTTGGAAAATAAAGATTTTATCAATTTTTTTTTTTTTTTTCTTTTAATGACTTTATGTTAGAATGAAAAACTCGTTTTCTGATTGTATTATTTACAATTAAATTCGTCACAAATCATTCGCATCAAATGTTCACAACATTTAATCCTTTTTCATTTTGACAATAATACACTTCCAAAATATCGACAAAATACTTATTGTTGTCTATTGAAAATTTAATTAAAAAAAAAAAAGAAAAGAAAAAAGGAAGGAAAAATTATCGAAATAAATTTTTTATTATTAATTTTCTTAAAAAAATTTAAATTTCATTATCAATTTCTCTTTTGAAATAAACCATTTCAACAATTCTCTTAACTACTTTGCAGCGAAATAACACACTGTTCCCTGCTCTTTTCATTATTGTTGACTTTTTTTTCTTTGTTTCAAAGAAATAAAAAATAAAATGAAACTGAAAAAAAAAATAATTCTTTTAAAAATTTGAAATAATAAGACTATAATATTTGCCCGTAATGGTAGGAAAAAAAACAAAAAAAAAAAAAAAAAAAAAAAAAATAAGCAAATAAGCTAAAAAAAAAGATCTATTTTATTTGAATATATATATAAGGTTGGCTAAAAGAATAAAATTGTAAGAAAATTATCGTTTCCTGGAAAGAACAAACTATTAATTTATTTCATTTTATTTTTTTTTTTTTTTTTGCATGAGCATGAGTTTTTTTTTTTTTTACATTCTTTTAAATTTATTACTTTAATTTAACATCTGAATTGTAGGATCAAAGCATCTAAAAAAAAGGCAAGAAAATTGAAGATAGCATTCA
>RCAB01000853.1:12500-15361 GCA_003640385.1 Setaria digitata
TTTACATTGTGATAATTATCATTCCAATGAATATTTATTTACACTATAAGATATTTGTTTACATATTTACTTAATTTTTACAACATTATTCTTATCGGAAGCAGCATATATTTATGCTATCCTATGGGGAATAAATGGCACAGCATAGATTTTACATTTGTTTCTTTCATTCCTCTTTAGACCCCCCTTTGTGACGATTTCAAATTTCAGAAATTTCTCCAAATTTTTTTGTTCAAATTTTTTTTTAAAAAAAAAAGTAGAAATGAGGACGAAAAATTTGTACATTCTTTAAAATTTTCAAATAATTTAATTTAGCTGTTACTTTTTTCAGCTATTGAAATTTCCATTTCTTTTTTTTTTTTTTTTTTTTTATTTGTGTGTTACTAATTTACAATTCATCGCAATTTTATGCTCTGTACTTTAAGTTAAATGGGGGCAATTAATATGTAATTTTAATTGCTGTTGGTCAGTTCTTAATTAAGGCTGAATAAAATTTCCACTCTTCTTTTTTTTCCTATATATATATGATGGTTTATTTAATTGGACATTTGTTATGACCAGTGATCATGAAAAAAAACTTGTCACTAATCAATACGTAATGATAATGATTTTAATGATAAGTAATATCATTAAAGATCATGAAAAATTTATTACTCATGTGAACATAATGATAATGATTGAAAATAATATCACATTAAATTTGCAATGATTACAGTTTTGTAATGATGACAATCAGAAATATGCTATTACTGTAATCGTAGCTAAAAACTTGTCACTTTGAATAATGATTAATAGAAATTTATCTTCGTAATAATGATTATTTTAAAAGAATTTTCACTACGATAATGATAACTAAAATTCTTTCATCCTCCATAGACTTGCTCTGTAAAAAATCAGTGATATAAAATTATCACAATTTATATCATTTTTGAAAATTATTGTAGATTGTTCTAAATAATTATGTCATCTTTATGCAACATAAAAATTTATAGCAAAATTTTAATATTTTATATCTGTACCTACTTATATTTTAAATTTTGATATCAGGACAATCAATTCACATTTATAATTAAAAATTGGAAAAAATTTATTTTAGTCCAATTAATTGTAAACTACTTGTATAAATTTTTATTTGAAATTTAATCAACTTATATAGCTATTTCTTGTCAAGAGGAAAAAAGAAAAACAAATACGGTTGATTTAGCAAATTATTTTAACAAACAGCAAAAGTAATACGGTCATTACGATACCGTATTATTCGCACTAATCGTATAGCTTTTCAAATTTAATCTTCTAACATTAGCAAAATTTATTCAATTTAATCTTACTGTAGGCTCAATCAGCCATAGGCTAATTCTTTTCCTTCTTCCTTTCATTCTGTCGTGTTTCAGTGATGGTTAGGCTATAAGGATGAAGAAGATATATATGTATGTATTAAGGCTGTCAATCTTGGTTATGTCTGGGCTCTTTTTTTATGGCTCCTAAAAAGACTGAAAATTTGCATCAGTTTTGACAGCCAATGACCAGATATACAGATGTATATATATATAATCTTTGTCTATTTAAAGTAAATAAAATTAAAAATTTGATGTGTTATAATGAATGGATAACTAGCGCTGACAGTAAGTTCATATTGAAAATTTTAGATAAAAATAAAAAATTATTTCGAAGGAGAGTAAAATTACGAAAAATTAAATGGTATAAAAATAGTGATTTATAGTGTTAGGAATGAATTAGAGTTAACAGAAAAATTATCAGTGATAAGTATCACTAAATCATTTGCTCAAATGAAATGTTATTTTAATTTAGAGGGGAAATTTTACGATAAATGATGCATAAACATCAAAACAGTTATTTCTTTTTTTTACTTCAAACATAAAAGAATATCCGCTAATCGATCTGATTTACAGAATTTTACAAGTAATAGATAAATTTTGTAACTAATTAAAAATCACTATCGATGCTAGAACTTGTGGTTAATTTATCAGGCAGAGGAAGGAATAATTAAAATAACTACATAAATAAAACGATGATAACTACNATTTCTTTTTTTTACTTCAAACATAAAAGAATATCCGCTAATCGATCTGATTTACAGAATTTTACAAGTAATAGATAAATTTTGTAACTAATTAAAAATCACTATCGATGCTAGAACTTGTGGTTAATTTATCAGGCAGAGGAAGGAATAATTAAAATAACTACATAAATAAAACGATGATAACTACCAGTAAATCACTTTTTTAAATGGTAATTAACAGATAGTTTGCGCTATATAATAGGTCTATCGTTAAATTCTAGATCTTAGACTAGCATGGCCTGTAATGAGTATCATCTAATTATAATAATTGACAAAATAAAAAAGAATTCTTACATGAATTGTGAAGTTTCTCAGTTGAGATTCTTGTTCTTAAAAACAAAAAAAAAATGAGCAATCCTCAGTTTTATTACTTAATTAACGATTAATGAAGAAATTTTCAATGGCATCTTTCATGTATTGTGACAAATTTTGAAATGACAAATCTAATTACTACTGATGAAAACAAATTAAACTTATTTATTATAGGTAAATTACTCATCGAAATGTGTCATTAAGAATTAAAACTGTGGAAAAAAAATTAATTTTTTCTTTTCCACAACGTATAAAAGGGTAAAAATAAATCAATAAATCGAATTCTGTCAACATTGATCAATCATCCATCTCATAATATCTTACTTTTTTTTTCCTCCTCTGTCTTCAAACAATTCAAAATAACGATGAACATTTAAAAAACCAAAAGAAACAACAAAAAGGAAAAAAATTGATCCCAAATAAAGTAGGTATTTTCCTAAAAAAAAAAAAACTATTGATTTTTTTTTTT
>RCAB01000854.1:0-15349 GCA_003640385.1 Setaria digitata
AAAAAAAAAAACACGAATATGTCAGTAATAATTAGTAAATCGATTGAACTATTTCATTTGTATCTTCTTTCTATTATTTGCAAGAAATTATAATTATAAATTGTAAAAATAAAAAAGAAAATTGAAATTCATAAAATTACGAGCAGAATTTTTTGCTTCATTTTATTTATATTATAAGTGAGATATTGTCAGTTATTAAACTGTAAAGTATCAAGTTGAAACTAAGCGCTACCGAAATTAAAAATTATTAATTAGGTTTACTAGGCCCATTAATTAGCTTTCAATGTCTCCCTCTATTATTTTATTTCGTTCTTCTCCATCATCACTCTCCCAATCACTTGATTAATTTCAAACGATACCTTTAGATACCTTTCAAACAAGAGTAATAGTAATGGGTTATTTTCGAATCGACTACAACAAACTAGAAATCATATTTTATCATGCGATACTTTCGTATCACTTTTTATGCTGCTATCATAATCATCTAATAATATATGTAACATTTTCTTTTCTTTATAGATTCCCTTATCAACAAATTACAATTTCTTTTCTTTTTCTTTTTTCGCACCAGCCATTTCCTCACTCATTTTTTTTTTACTTCTGATATCATTTTTTGTCACCGATAAGTGTTCAGTACTTTGTCTGTCTTTTTGCTGTTTCACGTACGTCTAAAGTTCACTCACCCATATCAGAAGTCATAACAAACAACATCTTACGATGAAATGTAGAATGGCTTACAACATATTGCTTTAAGGAAATGGAAAAAGAGCTATGATTATAAATTTCTATCATTTTTTTTTTTCTTATTTTCTACGGAATAACTTTCCCAACAAATCAATCGCTCCCCATTTGTAGTTGACTTTTTCTTCACTTATGCTTGCTTAGCTGTTGAAGAAGTGAGTTCCAGTTTTGGTGGCCAACCGGTTATCCAGTGATAGAATTCACATATCAGGAAATCGCGTATTCCGATAGGTACAAGTAGAAGTACCATATAGAACGAATCTCGACCAATACAGTAGCGAAAGCGTGGAGAAATGCTTGTAATAGCATGATAGTATGAATCGATTACCAAATTTAACGATGCTGATGCATCATCATAGAAAAATTCGGAAAATCGATCACAATCTGTAAAATTTAACGAAATCGTAAAATCTTCGCGATTGATATAAAATCCAAGATGTTAAATTAAATTCATGGAACAGATTTGCATCACCAAATTTGAACAATTTCAAATATTTGTTATTTAATATGTAATGATTTAGTCAAGAATTTCTACTTTAAACAATGTCAATGTTGGATACTGAATGTTGTGAGATATTGCAAATTAGAAATGGAATTAGTAAAACGTTAATCTTTTATTTGATTTGACAATGTTCCGATTCATACGTACAAAGCTCTTTAAAAGGACTGTGGAAAACAGTTAGAAGCAAATATCTTATCCGTGATGAAACCATAAATTTTTTAATTTTTTATTTTTCGTTTTTCTCATTATAAATTATGTAGAAACTTTTCTGTACTGTATGAGCATTTAAATATTTGGGTCTACAGAAATTTTGGACATTCGCATATAGTTCAAAAATTGCCTGTGATATAGAATGATTGTCTGATGACAGCATTTTTTATCATTCGTGTATACTGTATGTGTATATCGTGCATATTGTATGCAACTTTTTATGCCTACTGTATAAAATTTTCATATATACTGCTTGGAGGTTTTTTGCGTACTGTACAAAGATTGAGCTCTGTGAAAATTTAATTTTGTGTAAATTAGCTCTTTAAGAGCTCTGTGGATAATGTATAAAGCTTTCATATATGTTTCATACNGTACTGTACAAAGATTGAGCTCTGTGAAAATTTAATTTTGTGTAAATCAGCTCTTTAAGAGCTCTGTGGATAATGTATAAAGCTTTCATATATGTTTCATACATTATTTTTATGCTGAAGATTTCGTGCATGCTTTTCTGCATGAACTTCCTATGATTTCGTGTATACTGTATGTGTATGTCATGCATACTGTATGCATATTTCGTGTATACTGTACCGGAATATTTTAGCATATCAAAATTTATTAAGTTCTAACTCGAAATTTCATTTCTTTAAGGATTTGATTTAGCCAACGGCTGTGTCCCATGTGGTCTAGTGGCTAGGATTCGTGGCTTTCACCCACGCGGCCCGGGTTCGATTCCCGGCATGGGAAGCTGTATTCAGCAAAAACCCTTCCTTTTGTAAAAAAAAAAAAAAACATTGCTAGGGCTGATATTGTTAAATGTTACATACATGCTACTATTTGAACATTTCGAAAACACACAGCTTAAAGTGTGTATTTCGGAACAGGGAGCATTTTTTAATTTGTAGAAANGCTACTATTTGAACATTTCGAAAATACACAGCTTAAAGTGTGTATTTCGGAACAGGGAGCATTTTTTAATTTGTAGAAAAAGAAGAAAGTTACATTTCTTCTTGAATACTTCACCGCCATATTCAGTTTTTTGCGCATCATCTAAGCGATTCCAAGCGGAATTGATACGATTTGCCATGGCCTGTTTATCCATCAGAGTAGTCTTGAATCTGCCAGGTTCCAAGATTGAACAGTGAATCCCAAATGCGCGCAATTCCTGACTAAACAATAAATCATCCTCATTATTTCAGTCTTTTTTTTTTTTTTTTGGTTTTTTAAACATTTTTCTCCTCTTTTTTTTCCTCATCAAAAAATATTTCATTTTTTTCTGTTTCAATTTTGGCATCACAGATATCACATTTATGGAAAAATTTTTATAAAAAATTTAATTAACTACTAGTAGATCTCAGCTCAGCAATAGCAGAGTTTTCTAATATGAATTATTTCGCTACACGAAAAGAAGGATTCCTTAGAAAAATTATAAATTTAATTTAAAAAAAAAAAAGTTTAGTTTAGAAATGAAATTTGGTCATTTGACTTAGCGAGAAACTATTGAAAAGGATTAGCTAATGTTTGTAAAGACTTCTCAATGAAGACACTGTAATATACAGTACCGCAAAATATTAATGTAAGCTTCGGTAGCAAATTTTGAGACGGTATACGGTCCAATTCCGGATAGTGCTAAACGGCCACAAACACTGGTTATCGTTATCACTCGGCCACGAGATTCTTTTAATAAAGGGATAAACGCCTGAAATATTGCTTTTTTTTTTGCTTAAAGCACAATTAATATTTTTTCAATAAGACTAAAAAATAATTTTGTTCTTATTTTTAAATGTTACTGTTAAAAATTTGGAATCAAACTCCGGAAAAGAAATTGATTCAAAGGATTTCTTTGAAAAACTACTTAATTAATATATCCAATATAATTAAAACATTCCTGGATTTATTTTTAGCCTATTATATTGAATGAAGATAATTAATACAAACATGTGTAACTCGTATAACTCCAAGAGTGTTCACATCTAAATCTTTAGCATATTCATCAACGGTACACCACTGATCATATCCATAAACTCCCATTGAACCAGCGTTATTTACTAGTGCCCATAATTCTAAAATATTCATGATAACAATTACGGTAATATAGTAGCTTGATTTTATATTATTGTGTGTGTTTGAAGATTAACTCATCGGATATTAGTTAATAATTAGTGATTGATTTTTTTTTTGAATATTTTTCTTTAATATTCATTTGGATTGCAAATTCTTTTTTATTGAAAAATCATTTCATTAGAAATTTATTTGCTTTTTTTTTTGATATTTTAAAGTGTTTGCTTGGCTGCAAAATGCTGCTTATAAAAGCAAATTATGAATGATCAACTGATTTTGTAGAGAAAACTTTTCAACAAGTTTAATCAACTAGTTCATGCTGCACTAATCAACACTATTATCTAAAAATCATATGAAAATAATCAAACTTTTTTTTCAAAAATTATCTTTATTCTGTCTTGAAAGCAAATCTCTTCTTACATGATTTACACTTTTTTTTTTACATCATAATTTCCATTTGTTAAATGCATTTGGTAAAGATTTGCTATACAACGAAAATTTATGTTAATTTAATTTAACAAACTTATTCCAGTTTCCAAACTTCTTTTCACAAAGGAGGCAGCATTCTTGACAGATTCTTCATTGGTAACATCAATGTTTACCGGAATTAGCTTTCCGACAGTACACTTTGCTGCTTCGTCGATAGCTTTCATTCCCTGAAAAAGTAAAAGATTCAAAAACATTTAGCAAATGAATGATTTCTTCCTACAACATTTCTGTGATATAATGATCACTTGATTTCAATGCTATCTTTTCAAACTTTATTTAAATTTTAACCTTTAAGGAATTTAAAATGAACGGTGTTCCAATTTGTTCTTTTTTTTTTCAAATTTTTTGCTTTTTTTTTGAAGCAAGCAACAAAATGAAGTGAAATGCATTAACTATTCGCCATATTTCCAACTATTTCTTCTCTGCTCAAATGCTTAAACGAAAAAAATCTGAGGAGAGAATTTTACCTGTTCCGTTAAGCAACCGGCAAATGTTGGCAAACCACCTTTCGCGCATTTAATAGCTAACAAGTAGCCGAATCCGGAATCACATCCAGTTATGAAAACGGCTCGAGAATGAAGCTCGTTCAGCTGAACTGATTCCAGAATACTTCGAAGAATGTAGTAAAATGAAATTGGAAGTATGAGAAGAGCCAGTATTAACGGTAGCATTTAAAGCGAAAATTGATGCTGCAAAAAAAGAAAAAAGAAAATCGAAAAATAAAAATAAGGCTAAAATTAATCTTTCTAAAGTAATTTTCACAGAAGAATGATTTCTCATGATATTACTAGAAGAAGATTGTAATATTTGCATCTACGTGTAGGATGCATAAGATATGTGCCTAAGATATTAAAAGACGTGAGATGCGGACGTGTATTAGTATTTCTGCAAATGTCATTAATTTTAAATCATTGTTATGTGTTCGAATTTCAAAAAAAAAAAAAAAAAAAGTTAGAATTTTGCAGTTAGAATTTTTATAAGCAGAATTCTTACAAAGAAAAAGTAAGAACACATTAACGTTCGGCAACACTATTTTTTTCTTGAAATGAACTTCCATGCTGATGTGATACTTATTTTAGTGAAATTCTTTTCTGTAATTTATTTCAAATTTCAAAAATTTCAATTTCGTCCATTTCAATTTATTTTAAATTTTAAATTCTTTGAATCAAAAAAAAAAAAAAGAACGAGAACAANTTGTAATTTATTTCAAATTTCAAAAATTTCAATTTCGTCTATTTCAATTTATTTTAAATTTTAAATTCTTTGAATCAAAAAAAAAAAAGAACGAGAACAAGACAAAAGGCTTTTATAAAAATTTAATGGCTGAAAAAGATCCATTTGAAGAATGAAAGTTATAATAATAAAAAGGTAAAATAAGTTTTAAAAAATAAATCAAGGTTATCAATAAATATTGATAAAATCAATAGATCAGTTTGACAACCTCTTATCAATCCTAAATTTTTTGTGATTATTTTTATCAGGGATAAAAGTACGTAGATGTACTTGAGATACTACTCAGGTGATTTACCACTGTTAGATAAAAAGGAGGTCATTAATCATTTCACAGAAAGGTCAACAAGACAATTAAATGATTGCGAAGAAAAAAAAACTGTGGCAAGAAAAAGAGCAAGTTTGCATTTGCAGATTATTTGCGAAAACGAAGGAAAATGAGCAAAAATTAATTATCACAAATTTAATTTATTCACATTAAAAAAAAAAGAAAAATAAAGAAAAATAAAGCAAAATAAAAAGTCGAATTTTCGACTAAGACTAATTTCTCTGTTTGTTAAAAATTTAAGATTGCATAATTTTGCGGCGTTTGATTTCGTTTTAATTCAAATGTGAAGTTGCTTATTTTAAAGATGAGAATTTGCTGTGCTGTATTTTTAGCTTCCAATATGCGATGGTTTTGGAAATCATTCTTGTAATTCAAATTTTCGATTTCAATTCTGTTAATTACACGAAATGAGAAAAAAATCAAAATCAAATTAATAAAAGGCTTACTTGTTTTTTATGTTTGACTGAATTAATCTTTATTAAAATGAAAATGTTGAAAATATTAAATCAATAAGATGTCATCAAATGTTAAAAAATTTTCTTTCAATTTAGCTTTTCAGAATGGTTTTTTAACTTCTTCTTTCCATACCTTAACTGAATGATTCTGTGAGCCGTTTAGTTTTCTTTCTCAACAAACCTTTACTGATAAACTGGTTTAAACTAAAATAAATTTTGTTCTTAAAATTTTTACTGATCTTTTTATTTTTTTCTTTTCAATAAACAACGTTTACTAAAAAAAAAAAACTGGAACGATGAAAGGAAAGAAAGAAATTCACCGTTGAAATGTTCATGGTAATATGACTAATTAAACTGATAATTAATTAGAAATGAATGATATGGTGCGGTCTTATCTTACAGGCCAGAGCCATGAATCTTCCAAAGCAAGAAGTGTTTCATTTAATTTTTTGCACATGATAGAATAAGTCCAAGTATAACTGTTAATATTTATTGTAATTTTTTCATCGATGACATGAATTGAAAGTCAGTTAAATCATTAATTGAAATACTGAGTTATAATTATAATTATTACTATTGGGAGGGAAAATATCCAATGGAAAGAGCGAATTTTGATAAATTTATAAATTTTTCGCCTAAAATTTCACTTTTCATAAAATAACCTTCACTTTGTTCAACTTTTTCAATAATCAGAATTGATAATGAATTCGAACTGTTTGAATTGCTAAATCAGCAATTTATGATCTTTCTTTATAAGTTGGAATTCATTAAGTTTTAGACCACGAAAACAAGTTGTCATATTCGAAGATATATACGAATAATAATAATCAGACATTAAAAGAAATGCGCAATCTGATCCTTTATCCATTAATTACTCGAATTCTTAATAATGAAATAATAAAAATGTAAAAAGGCAAGACTTAAAATTAGGAGCAAACAACTGCAATTAGTTGATTAATCAATTCTACAGCAGAATAGCGTAAATAGGAAGCTTGCCTTGAGACTGAAAATGTCACTTTTAAAAAGAAAAAAAAAAAATTTAATGTCATTTAATTTGCCATTTTATGCAGCAAAAGATCAACTTATTACAAATTTATGCACAAGTGAAATGAGTAAGAATTGAAATATTTATCATTTCAATTTAGGAATGTATATTGGAACGAAAGGTTCATAATTTAAGAGGTACATGTCAAATTTTAATTTTAATACATGTTATGACATCGAGTTTTAAGTCAAAGTTTTCTATCATTCTTGATTTTTATTCATTATAGAATATGAACTCAGTGGGAAAGCATGCTGTTAACAAATATGGATGAGAAGATATTTTTATATGACTGATTCATGGCATTTGATATTCTGTATGATTGAAAATTTCAAGGCAGTTGATCAATATCATTGGCAGGTGACATGGCAGGTGACAGTTTATCGATTAATAAATTCATCGTAAATATTGCTTTATGTTTGTATGAAAACAACTTAAATTAAAACTGAAGCATCTTTTCCTTTCTTTAATAAGAGAAAAATGAATTAAGGAATTAGCTGAAATAATAAATGTGAACGATAATCGAAAATTTACACACCTTAATCTGATGAGAATGCGAAATTGTTTTAATTGTAATGAAGCATTGATAAAATCTATTCATTATCAATGATTAGTTGCAATTTTTTTTTTCCAATGCGAGTTACGGGAATGCTTATGCAATTGAAAAAAGTGGAAACAAAAATAGTGTAATTAAAGCTTTAAATGAATGACCGTTAATTATAAAAATTAAAAACGCTTTGTTTGAAATGATTTTATCAATACTGTTCACGATTGACAGTGATAATTTCATATTCAATCCAACAATCGTGAAGATTTGAAGTGAAAAGTGTGAATATGCAAAAATATGCAAAATAAGCTTCAAAGAAAAAAAATTGTAATGTAAAAAGAAAAATTTGGGGAAGGGAAAAAATATTTTTTTTCTTTTTGATAAATAAAGAAAAAGAAATAGTCGCTGCTACTGTTGGTGGAAAATAAAAAGAATAAAAAAAATAAAAAATAAAAATTAAAAACTAAAAGATTATTTTATTAAATTTTACTGACGAAAAAACAGACATAAAAGAGTGTAGAAATTTGAAATTGAATTTATTCATACTTATTGTCCACAGGGAAACGGTTACACACATATATTATATATCTATATATGTTTCAGCCAGGTAATATTTGAAGTCCAGGTGTTAATTGCAAGGACTGGTATCATGAATGCTTCTTTTTCTTTGCTGTTTAATTAATTTAAATGCTCTGAAATTTCAAAAAATTTCATGGCACTCATGCCATCTTCTGTCTTTCATTTTAAATAAATTAATGGTTTCCCTAAAAGAAAAAAAATTTTTCTTCCAATCTGTGAAAAATTAAAAATAAAAAATTCTGTTAAAAATTTATACCATTTTTGACACACTTAATTAATTACTCGTAAAATTCAATTAATTACTTGTGAAAAATTTTTGATTCAGTACGTATATTGTTGATGTAGTGCATTTTATTTGCTAAAAAGGATATTATGAAAAAAAAATGAATAGTTTTTTACATTAATTAAATAGCTAATTTTTTGCATTCCCTTTTCTCCAATTTAAATTTTAAACATTAAATTTTTTTCTTAATTAAAAAGCAAAAGTTCTCTAACCATTTTTGCATTTTTTTGTCAGACATTCCTGATGGAAGAGCTGCAGATAAAACAGTTTACCTGATAGGTGCGCAGTTGCAAGAAAAGCGCTCAGAGCAAAATCTTGTTCGAGCGGAAAGTATAAATGAGTTCGTTGAACGGATGAAACATCTAGGTATATTGGTCTAATTTTAATTTGCTCAATCAAATAATCTCAACTAACTTAATGGTAGAAAATTTTTAAATTGTATTCAATAAATTTTATTTTTAATTCACAAAAGTTATATCTTTTCTTCTCATTTCCAAATTGCATTTCACAAAATTTTTTTTCTTTTTTTTAAAATAATTACAATAAATGCAGAGAAAAATTAATGATTTGTTGAGAAACATCAAAAATGTTAGCGGAACATGATACGATGGTACGAAAGGAACGGCATATATCGAGTTTTATGAGGAACATGAAGGTGAAAAGTTTGCAAAATATGTAATGAATTTAATTTCGTATGGAAGGTAATTTAAAAAGGAAAAAGAAACGAATCTTCCACTGTTCATTAACTAAATTCCTTTTTTGTTTCTAAATCTGAAATTTTTTCCATAATTGTAGTCAATCTTTTTTAATTTCTTTTTTTTCATCAATCTTTTTTTTTTTTTTTTTTTTTTTGTTCTTAGATTTTAATTACATATCTAATATATATCTTAATTAATAGATATGATATGTTTTAATTATAAACTAGCATATTTTAAGTGCAGTTTGACATCTTTTAATTATGATTTGGTATATCTAAATTACGATGCCTTTTAACTTTTAAAATTGATTGCTTCCTAAACATAATTTTCTGTTCTCTTTTTCTCTTTTTTTATCTCAAAGTAACGCTAAAAAAAATTAAAACAAAAGTGTTAATTTTCAAAAAATAATTTAATTAAATAATTTGTAATTTGATTCAAAAATGAAATTTTAGGAAATTGTTAACTAAACAAATAGTCGGTTATGCTGTATAAATGGTCATTAGAATTAGGCAAAAAAATTCGATTATTGAATATTTTGAAAATTTTGATAAATTTAGAAAAATCGATACACACAAATTGTGCTTTTCAATGAAGGAGCAGTGACACTTGATGTGACAAAAAATGATGCAAAAGATGATGATTATATTCATGCCACTAAGATAAAAGGCAAATTTGGGAATTATGTGTTAGCACAGGTGGCTTTCCTTCTTGGGTCGAATTATAAAATAAAGTTAATTTTGAATTTTATTCCTTAATTGCTTAACTAATTTATTCGATAATGATAATATTGAGTGATCATCAAAAGTAAACGCTATCAGTGATATAATTTTTTCATGAAAAAAAGATGATTTAAGCGAGCAGCTTAAGTCGATAAAAGATAAAAGTTGATAAGAATATGAAAAATATGAATGACACAATGAATTCGATCTTTTTTTTTTTTCATGAAAAATTGCGTATTTTTGACAGAGTCCGAAGCGTACAACAGTGGATTCATGGTTACGAATGATTTGGCAACTTAATATAACCATTATAGTATGCTTGATACCACTTGTCTCTAAGGACAAATGCGCCAAATATTTTGAAAAAAAGGAGGGCAAGAAGCTAAAGGTATTATAATTTTTTAATTGATTTTACTGATACATTAAATTATACCCATTCCGATAATCTTCCCTCAGTGAGAACAGTCTTGTTAATCTGTATTAAACATTATTATCATTGTGAAATGAATGATATGGAATAAATCCTTATAGCAAAAGTATTTTATGATTAAAACGCTTGCATCACGGAAACAAGGACCTATAATGACGTATATTTTGAAAGTTACGAATAAGTATGATCCACAAGAACGTTTGATATACGTACTTATGTTCACTGGATGGCAAGAAGTAAGTTTCTGGAAAAGATATCCGTTTCGTATTCAAACTATTTACTGGACATTGTTTACTTTAGGCAATTAATTTTCTATTTATTATTATTAGTTTTTTTTTTTTTTGGAATTTTCAATCAATCGAGCTCTTTTTTAAATTGATGAAAAAAAAAAAAAAAAAAGGAAGCAAAGTAAGTTGCTGTTGAATGATTGATAATAATTGAAAAAAAAAAAAAAATTTAGGCACTAAAGCATTTCGGCGTTTTTTTTTTTTTTTTTTTTTTTTTTTAAGATTTATGAGAATTAGGATGTAATGAATTCATTTGCAATTTATTTTATTTGTCATTAGAACATTTTTTTATTATATATACATTTATCCTTTTTTTTTTCATCTCATTGAATGGTTAATAGCGATTCTTATAATGATAACAAAAATTTATTAATTTTTAGCAGCAATTATTATGATATATTTGTAAATGTGCTTTATTAAAAATATTGGATAATATAACATTTTGCTAATCACTAGTTTTTTTTTTCTTCCTTTCCTTATCTTATCTTAAAATATACTATTAATTTAAATTTTTTCCAAATTTATTTATTATTTGACAGAAAAAAAAAATGCCAAAAAATCACTTAACAATAAATGGCCAAAAAAGCCTGCTAATTAATTGCTCGCTTATTTTAAAATTACAATCTTGCAAGGTATCACAAAAACCAGAAATTACCGAACTTCTCAGTCTTCTTCGTGCAACATGGGCTCTTGAACAAAGCAATGTATCTGATAAAAAATATCCAACCTTAGTTCATGGTGTTAGTGGAACACGAAGGACTGGAACATATGTGCTTCTGTCAATGCTTTGTAGACAGGTTGTTACCATTATTGCATTCATTATATTTAGCGCATTTCTACTAAATTATTAATAATTATTAATTAAATTTCAAATAATGATAATAATTATGCTTTGTAAACAGCTTATTATTATTATTATTATTATTATTATTATTATTATTATTATTATTATTATTATTATTATTAATTATTATTATTATCATTGCATTTAGTCCATTCTTGTCAAATAATCTTTCATTATTTCCTGAATAATGATAAAATTATTGTTGCAAATTTGTGAAGTTAGAGAGAGGTTTATATTAAGTTGGTAAATGGTAAATATCATTTTTTCTTCCTTCTCTTAGCAATTAACAAACATTTGCGCCTTAACAGTAATGAATTGTGGGAGGAAAAAAATGTAAAAGAATATATGAAAGTTTTGATGTTAGAAGTTTATTGAAGTAGAAAAGACAAGAAAATTTTATGAATATTTAGGTAATCCACCAACGGTAGAAGTAAATCAGATTCAGGTAAGTACCTTCAGATGACAGAACGTGGAGAGCTCTCATTGATACCAGCTTGTTCAGCTGTACGTAACTATCGATATGGTGTCATGAATAGTCGTTTTTGTTTTCTCATATTATTGAAGGCATTGCTAATTTTTGCAACCGATATTGGTTTAATTAATCAATCTAAGCAAAATTTCAAAACAACCTTGCAGGTATGCCTTTTTTTTTCTCTTTTTTTTGCTCTTATTGGTTTTTTTTTTTTTTTTTTTTTTTAAAAAAACTGAAACAATATAATAGATACTTTGCACATGAAAGCTTTTTTCTTTTTTTTTTCCAAATTGATAAGTTGAAAGTCTAAAAAAAGAAAAAAAATGGAAAATTAACAATCAAAAAAGTAATCAAAATACCCTGTCTTTTTCAGTTCATACGAAACTTAGCGGCGGAAAAGATAAAAAGTTGTGACTGTTTTTGATCAATCGATAACATATATATGTATATATATATTGTTTATTTTTATAGATAAGCGAAATTTTGGGAAAAGAGTGGAATTAAACATAATTTATCATGAAAAAAGAATTGATATTATAGAGATTTTTGAGTTAAATAAATGATTCGTTAATTATTAATCATTAACTACACTCACGATTCTAAAATAATTGATTAACAGTGTATACAATCAAAAAAACTGAACGGGAATGGGCGCTAAGTTTGAAAACGGGCAGAAGTGCGCATCTTTTATAAGAAGCTAAAACATAAAGTGTCCGTGAATTTGTTTTTTTTTTTTTCTTGCATTTAATTAAATTGGCCCATCCATGTAAGGCTGTCGGTGTAGTTCAAGTCTGTGGCTAAAACGGTAAACAAATCTGCACAGGTGGAAATTATATAGGCAGTAATATTGTATCATTAGTTTATTCATTAAGATGCTAAAAAAAAGATCATCGATTGTAATTGTAAGTGATCTATTTCCTTTCACTGTGAGCTGCTGATTGGTTTGCTGGATGATTTAGCACTTTGGCTTCTTAATAAAGGAAACAAGGCATATGATTGCAACAATCGGTTGAAGATAAAGCCGATAGTAATGGAAGCAAAAGAAACAAGAAATAGGAAAGGGTTCATTTGGTTAATTTTTAAGACTTTTCCCATCAATGAAGGATGGAAAAGATCACTTTATGGTTAACCTTATCGGATGCAGAAAAATCATTTGAGTTGTAACTGGGAAACGTTTTCTTTTCTGTACATTTTACTATTACATCTTTTATATGGTACTCTCCACAAATATAGCCTTCTCAACGGATTGGATTTACTTACGCATTCCCCAAAAAGCTAGGAATTTGGACGGATACTTGGCTGAGAGAATTCGGTTTAGAACACAGATGAAACGATTAAGAAGATTAAATAAGAGAAAGAAGAGTCTCAGTGGGAATAATTATTAAACTAATGGAAGTATGATGACAGTATTGGCGTCATAAAAAGAGTAGCAAAAGCTATATTTAATAAGTTTTGCATTAATCAAATAGGACTGGAACATTCTAGAAAAAAGACAAGATTCAATCAGATTACAAATGCTTCGAGTTGAATTTCCAGTTGATGTTTTTTTGTATTGTGTTAAACAATAAGTTTTACTCATTTGTATTGAAATTATTGGCTTATAATTGATTGAATCTTGTTGAAACGAAAAATAATTACAGATGGATAAATATTTGGCGCTTCATTTTCTTTATACACACAATTTCTCAATTCCAGACAGTGCATTCTTTTCTCTGACTTTTTAAGTTTTAAATTGCATTAAATAAGAATAATTAAAGGTAATTGCAAATTGACATGACAATAAAAGTGGAAAACGACATTTACAATCACTGGATACTTCTATTTTAACGTTTTCGAAAATACTTGTTATCAGTATTACTAAATGTTCGTACATACGTATTCAAGAGAAATTCAAGGAAAACAGTGCAGTTAATGCGTACTATATATGTGGAAGTAATAAATTTCAAGAAAGGATTTGATAAGAAATGTATGAAAAAAAAAAAGAGAATTAATCGAAAAATATGTTAGTTTACGGTGAACTAATGTATATTTTAAATTAATTTTCGACATGTAGTTATAAGATGAAAATAACTAAAAGAAAATCAACAATGGCTTAGTTTCCAGATCATTAATTACTAAACAAAAATGAATGAAAAATCGAAGAAATTTCCATCAAATGACTGGAATTTTTCTTTCCAACATGTCTTCATATAGAGAACCTTTTAGAGTTCTAGAATTACATTTTCTTGATCATCAATTTGTCAACCTGAGGAAGGAGCTCCATTTCAGCGCTACGAATATATACCGAAGCTTCTCGAAAACTGAAAAAAAAAAGGATTTCTTTGATGGAATATTCTCATCAGAAATCGACAACTTTAAAAGGGAGTAAAGACAGATAAGAAAATAAGATCGACTGATTTGAAATGATAGTCGAGACGGATCAAAAGTTAAACAAACAGAACAATAATGTACTTTTTGGGAAATTAAGAATCAAATGGCTGGTGATGTCTTATTATTCGAACTACGCAGCGTATCAATGAAATTTAATTTTTTAGGGGAAGGAATTTCGCGAAGATAGAAACAAGAAATAAATAACCATACTCGAAAAAGAGAAAAAAAGATGAAGTAAATATGAAATTACACAACACATCAGTATCTTTCAAGAAAATGATGAATGCCTCCTCCATATGTTTTGAACCATTGAATCACCATGATTAAAGCCAGGAAAGGTTTTGAAACAGCAGGCTCAGCTATTCTCTAAAGTTTCAGCCAGAACGCGAAATATGCACAAAAAGTAATGATATAAAAGACGTGAGCGGCTGACTTGCATTTACAGCTAATTTCATGTTCGAGGAAAGTAATTGCAAGTTCCGATCCCGATTGCGGCGGATTTTCAACGGTTATTATATCCTTCGGTAGCAGCAAGCTAATTCTGGAGGGAATGTAGCATGTTTACAGACTTGGATATCGAAATGCATCACAGACCTGTTATTATTTAACTTCGTGTAACTAAACACCATCTGTTCCTCAAAGAATATTTCTGGACGAAATTGGCCAGAAAATGTTCAGCAAAATAAGCTGCAGTCTTGCTCATTATCGGAATAAAACAGACAAATCATTCCACACATTAAGAACACCGATGAATTATCAAAGAACTCTTAATAAGAATATTGGAAAGATCACTCGTCACTGTCAATTCAACAGTTCGGAGATTTAGGTAACCGAGCGTTTGAAGTTAGGAAAACAACTCATTTCATCGAGGTTTTGATGAAGAAAATTAGAATGTTATGTGCATTATTAGCTCTACACAATTAATAAGTGACATGCTCTCCGTAGCCTCTATGAAACATCTTCGGAATGTTCAAAGAAATGAGTGGAAAAAAAAAGAAATGAAATTAATAGTTGAACCATTTGTCACTTAAATTCAACAAAAACTGTTTATAGAAATATGAATAA